>MJUU01020688.1:43342-57883 GCA_002080025.1 Modiolus philippinarum
ATTGCAATTTGTCTAAATATGTCAAATCTTTATTTTTCATGGGATTTCGATGGGATTTTTTTCTTTGGATTCCTCTTGATCTAAGCTTTCAGTCATATGTCAACGGATTTTGTGTAGTTCTTACCGTTTCCGAGCTACAAGGTGTCAAAGGGGCCAAAAATGCAATTTTTCTAAATATGTAAAATCTTAATTTTTCATCGGATGTCGATGGGATTTTTTTCTTTGGATTCCTCTTGATATAAGCTTTCAGCAGTATGTCAACAAATTTTGTGTAGCTTTTACCGTTTCCAAGCTACAAGGGGTCAAAGGGGCAAAAATTGCAATTTTTCTAAATATGTCATATCTTTATTTTTCATCAGATTCCGATGGATTTTTTTTCTTTGAATTTCTATGGATGTAAAGTTTTAGTTGATAGTACATATTTTGCATAGCTCTTACGGTTTTTTATCAGTAAGTAATCAAAAGGGTTGATTTATTCTCTATTTTGTTTCTAGCTAATAACTGTGTCTAGCTTCTTTTTGTGTCCATCTAATTATTGTGTCAAGCTCTTTACTGTGTCCACATTCACTTTAAACTACTTTTGTTGAAATTTCAGTGGTCGACATGCTGCGGTCGTATTATGCTGCGCTCGGCGTAGCCCTTTATTTTTATTTTTAGTCCGATTTAGATGCCGTTTTTTGCAATGGATTCCTTATGAAAATTAAAAGGGCCCTGCACCATCAGATTTTTGATAATTTGTTTCCATTCCAAGTTATGAGGGGCCAAACGGGGCAAAAATTGCAAACATGCAGATTACATAAAATTTTTATTTTTCATCGGATTTCAGTGGGATTTTTTTCTTTTGATTCGTCATGATATAAGCTTTCAGTAGTATGTGAACAGATTTTGTGTAGCTCTTACGGATTCATAGTTACAAGGGGTCAAAGGGGACAAAATTGCAATTTCTCTAAATATGTGAAATCTTTATTTTTCCTTGGATTTTGATGAGATTTTTTTCTTTGGATTCCTCTTGATATAACCTTTCAGATTTCTTGTAGCTTTTACTGTTTCTGAGCTACAAGGGGTCAAAGGGGTCAAAATTGCAATTTTTCAAAATATGTGAAATCTTTATTTTTCATCGGATTTTGATGGGATTTTTTTCTTAAGATTCTTCATGATATAAGCATTCAAAGATATGCCAGTGGATTTCGAGTAGCTCCTACTGTTTCCGAGCTACAAGGGGTGAAAGGGGCCAAAATTGCATTTTTTTTTTTGAAATATTAGAAATTTTTATTTTTCATCAGAATTTGATGGGATGTTTTCTTCTGATTCCTCTTGATTGAAGGAATCATTAACGCTAATTTTTATATTTGCATTAGTTTGTGTGCAGCTAATTACTGGGTCTAGTTCTTTATTGTGTCCATTTAATTACTGTATCAAGCCCTTAACTGTGTCCTCATTCATTTTGAATTACACTCATTCAAGTTTCAGTGTTCGACATGCTGCGGTCGTATAATGCTGCGCTCGGCGTAGCCCTTTATTTTATATTAGTAGCATGTAATCCTATTTCACTTAGTACCAGTTCCTGCGAATATTTTTTTTCTTCTGGGAACCAAGTGACCAAATTAGAAGAGCTAATTTGAAAATGATAGACAAACATCTCTTATGATGTGACAGTGATGTCTATTTTTTACATGATTTAATAATGGTCTCATCAAATACATATTTGAAACTAATTTCATCAAGACTGTCATGCACCCATTTCATTGGCCTTTTATATGAGATGATAACTTTTTAGCTTCAAAAGGCAAATTAGATCTTTGTGACCTGCATTTTCTGTCTACTAACTAATATTTAAGTTAATGTTCGTGTTCATATCTCATTTACTATATATAAAGATTAAGTTACATATGCATGCATCTTTGCTGGAAGGTCAGCACTCTGCAAAGTTTTAAGTTACTGTTACAATATGCCATATCAAAGTGAACTTTGAAATTTTGGATAACTTTTGTTGTTATTTTTGTGTTTCTTTGTAGTAAGCAGAGTTGATGCATGGTGATTACTCATCTTTCATCTTGGGTCTTTGTCATCTGTTGGTTTGTTAATGGGTAATTTTTTTTTCAAAAATGTATGTTCAGATCCAATCAAAACTTTCTGTGATGATATGTTGTTCACATGATCTAGTTGTGCATCTGATGATTGAGATGTTGACTCTGCTGATTTAAGACGTTAACCAAGCCATGCTAACTCTGTTTGTTAATCTTCACTCCTTCAAAATTCTTAATACTGATTCAAACCTGGCCTACCTATCAGGAAATTGTGTTCACATACTAGTAATCTAGTAGTGCACCTGGTACTTGAAATTTAAATTTTATTGATATAGAGGTTCATCAAGCTAAAATAGTTCTTTCATGAGTTCCAATCATTCCAACTAAGTTCTCAGGATACTGTGGAAGTATTTTTATTTGAGGACATCAATTTTCGTTGTTTTTACAAATATTGCTATTTCGTTGGTCCTTAAATTCATGGTTTCGAATTCTGGCATTAAAAGGTAAGGGAAAAATGCATTTCCTTGTGAACTTAATTTCGTGGTTTTAGCCAACCAAGAAATCTACGAAAATTGGAACCCCACAAACAATTGTACTTTCACAATATCATTTTTCCTTTTTCCTATGCATTTTTGTGCATGAATGTATTACTGTAGATGTACTTTAAATCGTGGACATTAATTTTTGTGGTTTTCATAAATATCACCATTTTCTGGGTACTTAATTTGTGGTTTCAAATTCTATCCATTGAAACACTAGGGAAAAACTGCATTACATTGGAAATTTAATTTCGTGGTTTAAGCAGACCATGAAAACCACAAAAATTGGAACCCCACAAACAATAGTCCTTTCAAAGTATTCAGTTTGTTCCTAGAAAGGGGGAGATAGATTTGAGTAAGTTTGTTGATGTTTTTACAGAATAAAGATATCACTGAGTCCCTGTTTGGTAAACTATCAGTTGCTGTGAAGAGTAAATCTGCTGAGATGAAACAAAAATTAACAGATTACATCAAGAATGAAAATCAGCAAGTAGAAAGGTAATAATATATGTTTACTTCAGTTAAGTTAGATCTGCATTCATCTTGAAGGTATTTGTTTAATAGGCCATTCAAAATAAATTGTTTGTTTCTCAAGATTTTTCACTTTAAATTTGATGCGGGTGGACAATTTTTATTTGTAATTTATATTTAATCAGGTTTTCCCATTTGGAAATCCAGTAATTAGTCCCCTACCGGCGATAGCCGAAGGGGACTTTAGGTTTGCACTCCGTCCGTCCGGCTGTCCGTCTGTCCGTCAGTCCCGCATCAGCTTTCCGCATTTTTTTTCTATACCAATGCAGGTATTGATCTAATATTTGGTATGTGAGTCTACCTCAATGAGTTACAGAACAAGTCCAAGTTTGGTTCCACTGATTTTTGACAGAGTTATGGGCCTTTGACTTTTAAAATTTTAGTAAAATATCAGTTTTCAGCACTTTTTTCTACACCATTGCAGGTATTGATCTAATATTTTTTATGTAAGTCTACCTCAATGAGTTACAGAACAAGCTTAAGTTTGGTTTCGGTCCACTGAATTTTGACAGAGTTATGGGCCTGTGACTTAGAAAATTTTAGTAAAATATCAGTTTTCCGCATTTTTAAGGCAGGTTCTCTGCCTTCTAGCTGTCGGGTAAAGCCATCTTGAAAAAAGTCTGTTTCAACCAGACTCTTACATTAACTGATTAAGGAGACTACTTTGTATGAAAAGAATCGGAATGATCTAGACTATCGTTAAAAACGCGTACGGCTTACCAGTTATTCATACGAAGGCACAAAAAATAATCCATTCATGTGGCGATACAGTGTCCANATTCAAAGATCTTCTCCTCTGAAACCACTGGGCCAATTGAAACCAAACTTGGCCACAATAGTCCTTGGGTGGTCCCCTTTAAAAATTGTGTCGCTCAGGTCTGTACGATATCCAAGATGGCCGCCAGCTGGGACCAAAATTTAACATTGGACCTTGTGGAAAAAAAACGTTTCAAATTCTTTTTCTCTGAAACTACTGGGCCAATTAAAACCAAACTTGGCCACAATAGTCCTTGGGTGGTCCCTTACAAAAAAGGTGTTTTTTAGGTCCACCCGATTTCCAAGATGGCCGCCAGCTTGAAACATAGTTTTAACATTGGACCCTATGGGAAAACACTTTCAAACATCTTCTTCTCTGAAACTACTGAGCCAATTGGAACCAAACTTGGCCACAATAGTCCTTGGGTGGTCCCTTACAAAAAAGGTGTTTTTTAGGTCCNATTTTTAAGGCAGGTTCTCTGCCTTCTAGCTGTCGGGTAAAGCCATCTTGAAAAAAGTCTGTTTCAACCAGACTCTTACATTAAGGAGACTACTTTGTATGAAAAGAATCGGAATGATCCAGACTATCGTTAAAAACGCGTACGGCTTACCAGTTATTCATACGAAGGCACAAAAAATAATCCATTCATGTGGCGATACAGTGTCCATTTCATGATCAACTACATCGTTTTATGTGTTTATTGTATTTATTTAATATCTTTTAAGAGATACTTTGCTTTTTTGATCTCAGAGCACTTAAACTGACATTCGAAATTCACGATTCGGTTCATTCATAAAAATTTCCTGTGGCGCGCAGTTTTTATGAATGGATACATAGTAACTTCTAGTTTCGCTGTTGTAACCAGAGTTGTTAACCCTCCGGGTCTCACCGCGAGGCTAACGGTTTCGACAGCCGGTCTCACGTCTACCAATATGCCTCTGAAAGCTCCCGATATTTAAATTTTCTCTCAAAAATATTTTTCCGTTACACCGGAAGTAAATATTGGCTGTTCCAATCACACCCTCCGAGGTAAACAAAGGCTGTTCCATTCACATCCCGCCTAACGAGATTACGCAAGAAACGACAAAATGGCGTCGCCTCCGCGAAAAGGGTAGATACAATGCAAAATTCCAAAATAAATGGATAAAAAAGATGGACTTTTTGAGCAAGAGTGATAAATATATACACGCAGTGTTTCTGTTGTGTGGCATAACCTTTGCCTTAGTGCACGGAGGATGAAATGACGTTGTTCGCCATAGAGAAACAGAGGGACACAAACGTAGTGCTCGACTTCGGACTCAAAATGCTAATATTCTGTTTACATTATTCACAGTAACTTCGGTGTTTTGTTATTTGTAGCTGAGCACAACCTACCATTCTCAGTAGCTTGCACTGATGAGACATAAGTTGTCGAAATGCCCATATGTAGATAGTAAATTTACAGTGACTTCGTTATTAAGTTATTTAATCATATGCAAAAATAATGAAACTTAAGAACTAGATGACTTGACAGAGGAAGTGACAAAATTGGAAATATCAACATCAATCAAGCCACCGAGTGTTACACTTGTACTCGGGCTTGTACTTTGTAATACTTACATGTACGTATACCAACAAAGAGGAGCAAGACAATGAAATGCAAATAAATAGATGCCAATATCCCATATAAAAACTGAAAAGACAACCTAAACCGGGAAGGAAAATTTCGGATTTTAATTCTTGAAAAAATTAAATGTCAAGATTTCAGCAAAACAGTAATAATTACAGAACTTCTGGAATACCCAGGAACCTGCCTTAACAGCATTCCATGCTTTGATTTTTTAAGCCATTGCAGGTATTGTATTTGAGTCTACCTCAATGAGTTACAGTTTGGTTCTGGTCCACTGATTTTTGACAGAGTTGTGGGCCTTTGATTCAGAAAACATTTTTACTATTTTTGCTGGTGTAACAAAGCCCTACTTACCGGTAGGGGACTTGGTATTGCCTTGCAATACGACACACTTGTTGAAATGGTGATGTACAGTGGCTGGGTTTGTGGGGGTGGGGGAGGCTGGTTGGGGTTTGCCGGATCTTGTAAGCGAAACACCTCTGTAACCGTTCAACAGAATTTCATGAAATTTTGTACATTATGTAGCAAGGATGTGCATATTGTTGGAGATTTTTCATTGTGCAATTTATCCAGGAGATATGCCCTTTGAACTTAGAAATTTATCTGTGTTTTGACCATATGCTTGTAAGCGCAACTCCTCTGTAACCATTCAACTGAATTTCATGAAACTTTGTATGTAGCAAGGATATCATATGTAGATATGCATATTGTCGGAAATTTTTCATTATGCAATTTATCCAGGAGATATGCCCCTTGAACTTGGAAATTAATAGGTGTTTTGACCATATGCTTGTAAGCGCAACTCCTCTGTAACCGTTCAACAGAATTTCATGAAACTTTAGATGTAGCAAGGACATCATATGTAGATGTGATTTTTCATCGTGCAATTTTCCTGGAGTTATGCATCTTTGAACTTAGAAATTTATAGGTTTTTTTACCATATGTCTTTTTGCCTGTCCGACTTATATATACGTCACAAACATGTCCGCCTCATGTGACCAACTTCCATATGCCATATGAAAACCTGGTTTGATGTTGTATTGACATCCATTTCTGTTTTTTGTTTCTTTGATGTCACTGAAATCTAATTTAACTTTTATGACAAACAGCTGCAAAATTGAAAAAGAAGTTAGTCTGCATTTAAGATTAAGATTTTTGGATTTGGTATCTGGAGTATATTTTATCGGTAATTTGTATGAATTTCCTTTGATGTCTTGAGGCAAATATTTCCAGTATTTGCTACTGCCCGAATACGAAAAAAATATTGGCAAAAAGTAACTTAAGCCACGCCTATCTTGTCAATCAGTGCATCAATGTAAACAAAAAAATATACATCTACAAAAACCGTATTCTTTTACTAATCAATAGTAAATTTCACGATTTCTTCAAAATTGATTTTCATTATTCAAAATTTGTTGTGTCATATGATTTCGTAAATTACCGATAAACAGAAAAATAGAAGATTTGTTTAGGATACTTCAAATATGGTCTCCAATATAGACTTGCCCATTATGTCGACAATATTTTTTGTATCCGAAACAGAACTTCCATTATTCTATATGTATATGACTAGACCATCATAGTTTGTATATGCTATCCATTACAGACATGTCAGTAATACAGACAGAGTGGGAAAACGCTACAGGAATATGGACAATGTTTTCTCCATAGGAGATGATGAAGATGGTAAGATTAACGGGTAATATGTGACATGTTTTATTATACCCTTGTTCCAAGGAGGAGGGGTATACTGTTTTACCCTTGTCCGTAATACCGCTTGTCCGTCCGTCACAATTTTCGTCAAGCTTTTCTCTGCAATGGTAAATGGTACAAACTTGAAATTTTGTCAGCAGCTTTGTATAGTCATGCCATTTTGTTGGATGCATTTTCAGATCTGTCGGATTACTACTTCTTGTTTACAGACTTAGTAAATTTTCAGTCATTTTGTGCTATATTGTCACATGTAGATGCATTTTCAAACCTGTGCAGGCCACTAAAAGCTCAAGTTGAGAGCGGGGGTATGTATAGTGAGCAAATGCTCACAGATCCCTTGTTTGTTTTTCTCCATTGTTGCTATTTTGGAGCTTTGATCTCCATAATGTGGTTTTATGATACCTTAATTAACTTGTATACCAGTTTTCAAGCCATCTGTTCATCGTATGTCAGTAATTTGTGTTCATATTATGTCAGTAAACATCATCCTAAATCACACAATAGATAATTTATGCACACAATTTGCTTATTATATATATGGAATATAGGACATTTTGTTTTTGATAGGACTTTATCACAGCCAATATCAAGTGAGACCGTTAGAGCGATCTTGATGCATTCCGCTGTGATAAAGTCTGTATTTCTTTTATCGGTAATTCAAAAAAATTTTAATAGAACTCTATGATAAATTGAAATGAGCTGCAATTTCTAGCATTTTTTGATAAATTCTTTATTACAAAAACTTATATGCATTCTACATCAGTTCAGCGTATAAACATGACCAATAGCAAAGGGCAGGTGACATCTTGACAGTGACATGTTATTTTATATATCATGGCTGTTCAGTGATACTGAAAATACCAGGCAATGCAGATCAAAGGAAATTCATACAAATAACCGATAAGTAGCAATTTAATTTTGTTAAGACATAAGAGTACAAGCAATTATGTTCAAAACAGTTTACCAAAACATATGAATAAAAAGTACAGCATTCTTCATAGTGTGTTTTAATGTGAAACTTGTTAAATAGGAAATAGCAATTGGAGAAAATGAATAAATAGCGCAGTTACACCAAGAATTTATTCATAAATCTGTATATGGGAATGCTAATATGAAAGCTTACTGTTTTTCCTGGAGTGAAACAATATACTATTATTAACATTTGAGTAATTTGATAAATTGAAATTTTTGTAGCTGAGGAGTTAGCAAATTCTTCTGATGAAGAGAGTAAAGAGAAAGTTAGTTTAGATACCTGGTTGAGGAAACCTGATGTTGTCTTCTCTTGTAAATGTAATGCAGTAGGAACGAATGGATACATGTTCCCAAGGTTAGTATTATTATATCCTATTGAATGAATGAAAGTTTCTTCCACTGCAATAGACCATATCCGGGTTCTGGTATTCTGATTTATCAGTTGTTGTTTGCCTGTCTGACGTATATATATGCCACAAACATGTCTGCCTCATTTGACCAACTTCATGACATTTAAGGCTCTATGACGTGATGTTTTCTATACTGTGAGGTATTGGAAAGTAGTTGGGTAAATCCTGATACCAAAGTCTGATATGGTCTATTGAGATTTTAATTTTCAATGTAAGTGACAGTAGCCATGTGAAAAATAAAAATATGAACAATTCGGAAAGAACAATATTACAACACATGACAAAGGTGAAAGTAGATTTTCTTTTCATCTTTTATCTAAGATTCAATCATTAATAAAAAATAATTGCATATCCTGTCATTTGGATTTACAAGAATGTCCATCACAAAACATAAAACTTATCAAAATGGACAAAACTTCATGACATTGTGTTTGAAGGTTCATCTCTCTAAATAGGTAAATGTCGATGACACAACAAAACCACAAATAAACAATCTTAATACCAAATTATCTTAATATTAGTAGATGTGATTGCTTTTGATCGTTTTTTTATCAAACTCTATTTAATGCTTTTCATTTTGTTTATTTCAGTTATATTTTAGTGACAGACAATCACATGTATATTTTACGTGAAATTCCTAACAGGAAAAGTATGGCACATATCCAATCACGTCGAGCCTTAGGAAGTATTGTTAAAATTACGTCGAAAAAACGACATCCTGAACTTATAACATTCAAATACGGATCATTAGAGGACGATTCAGTAGAAGTCACTGACTTTGATAGATTTCTTATTCCAAATGCAGGGGAGGCAACCAAAAAGATCAAACAACAAATTGTAAAAGTTTTGGATGCGTTAGATAGATAGGTGTGTGTTATGTTTACCAATATACACTGTGATAGGTGTGAATGTGTTCATTTATAGTTTAATGGTAACACTTTAAACAGCAATAAATATTTTATTTTTTAACATGATGGAAAATATTGTTAAGCGATGGTGTTTCTGTAAGACATGGAATGCATAGGATCATAATAAGTCTTTTTAATACTCCAGAAAAATAAATAAATCTGTTGAAAGACTTGATTTTCAGCACAGTTTAACTTTGTAAATCATACTTGGTTAAAAGTAAAAATGTATCTGTCAGATATTTTGGTTTTAAAAGTAACAGTTTTGCCCTCCCTTGTAAGCCTTAAGGATGAATGTCAATAAATCCTTTATTTCACATAGACATATAGTCTTTAAATTACAGTAGTAAGATTCTACTCTTTTTTGTGAAAGAAGTTTATTGTAAAGTACATTTTTTTCATAAAAACAATATTTTTGCAAGGAATTTCATTTGATTAAAAACATCTATTTAATTTTTTTTTACATATACTGGTAGCTCATATCATTATGGTACACAGCTATGTAGTAACAATGACGTCACAGTTAAAAATTCAATTGAATGAATGTGAATACCACAATATAATGGAACCCACGATATAATGAGAACCTAATATTAAAGTTAATTTAATGATTGTGGAGGTAGTTTACATAGCTTGACTGGCACATTACAAAATAAAATCACAATTCATGTAACACCTGCTTTATAACCATTAAGATAAGAAAACAGTTAAACTGTCTCCCAAATTTTCATCATTTAATGATCACACATGATGCAATAAAATTGAATTGTTCAAGTCTTTATATTAATCAGAATGAGATGGGTGTGTTATTTTGCTTCATATTGGCTGTGATCTACTCAAATTAAAATTGTCAAACTTTATAGAACCAGGTAAAATGTGGACAATTCAGAAAAGAGAAATACTGGTTCTTTTTGTATAGTTTTTTTATACCAAGGATGGAATAGACATTTTAAACAAGTACATTGTATCTTTTTTTACCAAGACAACTCTTACAATTATATCATTTATATGATTGTATATATTCAAATCAAGGATATGTGTATTATAATTGAGGAGAGATTGAGATTTTGAAATATGAATCCCCTACCCTCAAACACAAATCAAAGCTAGGTGACATATTGTGCTAGCTTATTTTCCTGTGATTATTTTCCATCCTCTTATATACTCAAAGTTTGTCGCATATTTTTCTGCAAACTACTGAATCAATGTCAATGAAACTTGGCAAGAATGCCCAGCATTATAATTTTATATGAGTGAATTATGGAAAATTTGTATGGTTGCCATTGTCAAAGAAAGGGGATTTTTGTGAGAAAAATGTTAAATTCATTCCAAATGTGCTTATGTATTTATATTTTCCAGTAAATATAATGAACAACAAGATGTATGAGATTTTTGTTATTATTTTAAGTTGACATATGCTACTCACTTCATGTTCATGAAAATCATTTTTAATAATTATTTTTGTTTTTATGTATTGTTTTTGTTTGGTGATGTCTGTTTATGGTGATTGTTTTACTAATTAAGAATTTAAATTTTGTGTTAGAGTGAATGTACCAGTATGGTTGATAAGACATTCACTAATCAAAATTGTATGAATAGAGTGATTGTACATCTCTAAAGAATAATAGTTACATGTTTATAAATATTGATACATTATGAGGACATAATAGGGTAAAAATACATGTAATTAGCTATAAAATACAGACTATTCAGAAAACTATTATAGATATAATGAAGAGAACATGCATCGCGTGAGGGGGGAGTGTTTCTATATTAGCAGGTTTCATTATGTAGTATAGTCAACTTATATATACTTTCATCAAGTATTGTGAAATCCCTTTTCTAGAGGTTAAAAATAAACTAGACATCATTTAAGCAAAGTCATGACCAAGCTCAAACTAAAAAAGTAATGATAATTTATGAGTTGTTAGATTAATATTACTGTAATTGTACCCTTTCCCCCACCTCCCCCTCGATACGCCACTGCCTATGCCTCCAGTACTTTATGGCATTCAAAATTTGCATAAGGTCAAAAGCCCTAGTGTATTTGGCCACTAAAAGAGATTAAGGGAGTACGAGTGTCAGATTTCAGAAGCATTCTATATCCCTGGGTTTTATCCATTCAAACAGTGCCAAAATTTTTTGCACATGTATCACATTTTCTTGGTCTAGTTGTTCCATTAGTAGTGCTCTTTAGGACAAAAGGTCAGAATTTTAATTCTAATTACAAAATTTCTGACACTTGTACTCCCTTACAGATAGAAAAAAGAAGGGAAACGGGGAACGTGTCAAAGAGACAACAACCCAAAGGGGAGTAATAACAACTCAAAGCCACCATAAGATCTTCAATGATCAGTGAGGAAACCCCACACCCAACAGCAGGTTGGAGTCGGCCCCTAAATAAAGAGTAACCAAGTTCAAGTAACCAAGATGTACAAATGTATGTTTAAATGTATCAATGCTGATATTGCAATATTAAATACATGATATGGAATGATGTATTAGGAAATAATATTAGGAAATAATATTACATGTCTAGAATAAAGTATGAAACAGACTGATTGTCACCAGTTACATATGTCTCTGGACTCCTAAAGGGAATTATGTTAACAAATATTATACCTTTCCTAAATTTTACAATGTAAAATTCATTTTTTTGGGTATCTTTGCGCGCAAAGATATCTATTGTTGCTGAAGGCTCAACTCAATTCCCCAGAAACGTCACTACCCTTTTTCATATTCCAACACAAGAAAAAAAGTCCCATTTTCATACCAAAAACGTGCTTTTAAAGACTTTCTTGCATAAAAGAAAGCAACAATAGTGCAGAAAAATAAATCAACAAGTTGGAAGAAATAACATTGGTATGAAAATGTTACGATGATTAATATTTTGCATACATGTGCTGTGCGAAGGTAAAATATCCCCCCCCCCTTTTCTAAAAACATAGAGTCAGGTCTCAGAATCCCTTATTAAAATCCTGCTAGTGATGTTACTATTATATACATTCCCAAGTATGCCAATTAAATTATTTAGGCCGTATATCAAGTTTGCAGAACACACGATGTTTTCCTTCGGAAAGACGTTTGTTTACCAAATCTGTGCATGCTCATGGTAACAAAAGATACTTCAATCATTGGGCGGGAAATTTGAACTTCAATATCTCATTATGACAGCAATACGATAAACGATGTCTTTACAATTTGTTTACAAATATCTGCACATGCGCGTATGGTTGTGCTAAAAATAATAGTAGCACTGTGAAAGGATAACATGATAATTAGACTGATTTATTAGTGTTGATTGAGGTAGTAATTAGGGCTGGTGTTGTTTACATAGCAATTAGTCAGCATTGACATCAACACATTTATTTTTTAATAGGACCGTTTCATTAATGTCACTTATTACCTCCCTTTTCATTTTACAAATTAGGGCCCAAAAATTTTTTTCTGCTCCCTCTGAAACCCCCCAAATTGTTAAAATATTTTGAAAATGTTGTATGTTACTGTTTTTAACAACATGAACAACATGCTGGGATATTTTACAATACTTTTTGTTTTGTTGAAAATCAAAAAAAATAATTTCAGCTTTTTATAGTAAAATTTGTGTATTGTTATCATACTAAGGAACACATCAGGGTAGGATTTGGATTAAAATCCAATACACGTATGATCAATAATAAGGTGATTCATCATCTTAGACATTGGGATTGTGTACATCACCTTAATTGAAATGAAAGTAAATTTCAGATCCACTTTTATTAAAGAAAACGCTTTTGCATGTGCAGGTACATCTTAACAGCTTCTGTTAATACTTTACATGAATTAAAATCTAGAGTTTTATCAGTCTGGCTTCACTTCATCTGATTCAGATACTGAACAAATTTTAAGTATTCTAAAATTTCCTTGTGACTAGATTTAGAAATGTTAGACTGAGGGCATTGGTTGTAGTCCTTTCAAAAATTAAAACATCATTATTTTAAGTGAAAGTGTGAAAAACAATTAAATTTGTCATGCCTTCCTTCAGACCAAATTAATATGTTCACTGCTGAAATTTGTAATTTAAGAGTGCAAATGCATCTTAAGAAAGAATTTGATATTTTATCCAATATTGATTGTAATTTATGGTCATGTATTATGTATTAAATTTATACTGTCAGATAATTTCAATGTGCAGTCTGTGTACAGGCACATGCATTGAACCCAAAATAAACCAGGTATATCAGTAGCAAAGATACCTTTAAGTGCTTCAAGCACTTTGATTTCATTTATGTACAAAGAACATAATACTTGCCAGTGAATAGCACTCTGATGACTTTTTGCATTATTTTCAGTGATGAGATTGGTCAATTGGAATGATAGTTCTGCATCATTGACATTGGTAATTGCATTGCGCACAAAGGAAACACATTTTACTACTGTTTTTGTTCCCTCCAAAAAAAAAATCATGGCAAGCAAGAAGTAATCATGCAGAGTATGAAGAGGAAAGTGGCATAAACTTTACAAAAAAATGTATATTTGACTTCTCTGTTACCTATGAACATTATTCTTGGCCCATGTTTACTTACATCAGGCCCTACCTGACAAACACAACATCATATGACCTTGACCTTTGTTTCACAGTTGAGTGATCAGGTTAAGTTTTTGTTTGTGATTAGACTATTTTCTTTAGTACTGTTAAATTATTGTATACTATAACTCATATAATTTGTTATGAAATTAATATGTTATTATATATTATGTTATTTATTTTATCTTGTAAAAAAATAAAGAATTTTCATTTTTAAAAAGTAGCTAAGAAAAAGTATAAATCTGTATTGAAAGAAAGAAAGATAAATGATATAATATTTTATCATATGTTTAGTAATAAATACAGACGTTTTGAATATATGATACAGTGCATGACGTTTATTCCGTATTCACACTATGACGTCATACCCTTTATCGCATGGCTTACCCTTTATCGCATACCCTTTATCAAATGGCTTACCCTTTATCACATAACCTTTTTCGAAAATTTTTTTTTCAATTTTACTTATTTTATTAAAAAAGATTTCGGGGGTTAAATTTTTTTTTTGGGG
>MJUU01020688.1:71357-94936 GCA_002080025.1 Modiolus philippinarum
ACGGACGCCAAGTGATGAGAATAGCTCACACTGATCCTTTGGGTCAGGTGAGCTAAAAAGGAGTTATCATATTTAAGTTATCAATAGTACTGGTATCTATATACTTTTTTCGACAAATAGAGCAGCAACTCCTATTATGATATGTCTCAGATGCATAAAGCATGGTGTTGCAAATTTGAAAATTTATCACTTTTAACTCGCACATTTTCTTAGTTTGTGTGTGACATAGCCAACATGCTTGCTGAAGAATTTAATTTCTATTTCAGACCTTAGATTATCAGTCCACCATTTCTCTACTCCTAATTTTTAGTTTAAAATTATAGACTTGAGTTAAGTTGCATATAATCTCACAATAAACTGTAAGTGACTAGAATCTTTGGAACTATCTGGATAATACAAATTTTGTGGTTTTCTGTGTTATAAGTACTTCTGCATGGGTAAATATAAAGTAGGCTTAGAAGTGTCTTATGAATTCCTGCCTCTATTGGCGAGACCAAAGTAATAAATAGATGATACATGTCTTCTCTGAAAGTGACAGAAAACGGCATAGAATATCCAAATGAAGCGTTCTTAATATGATCAACTGTACTTGTTGTGGAAGATTTGTAAGCCCATATAATAACTTGGGTAATACACTTATATCGTTCAGGTTTTTGTGAAAAAATATGGGGTAGTGGAAGTGCAAATGGAATTAAAAAATGCAAAACTATTTATTCAAAACATACTAATGAAAGAGCCATGACTGCTGTGTATATTAAATATACCGGCTTTTCATGTTTCTAGGACATAAAAAACATGTTATGAGTTGCAAATAGTGTGAAAATTTATCAGATGTAATTCAGATAACGGTTGTATCTTAATCATTTATAGGAAATTTTAAACATGGGAAATCGTTGTAAGTTGTGAAATAGTCCAAGAATGTAGATATCAACAATTATTAGTTCTCACAGATGATACTTCTCAATGTCAGTTACGGTTTTCAGTATTTTATGATTTTACATGAAGTTTGCTTTGACTTTGCACAAAGTGCCTATTTTAATCACATAATGTAATATTTTGTTTTCTTTGGAGCCAAGAAGTGTATGTTCTTTCATATGCATTCCAATTTTTCCTTCAGGATTAAAACATTAATTCAAATATTTTTATTGTGTTCTTTATTGCTTGTTGTGCAATTTATTTTCACCTTTTTCAGTGCCAATTTCCCCATAGCAGATAATCTCCATAATTTAATTTTCTGACATGCCCTTGTTCAGATATGCAGGAACTATCAGATAACAAGTTATTTTTTTATTTTTTTATTACATTACACACAACACAAATAACATAAAAGTGATTCATAAAATAGAAAATGATACAATGTTTTACATGACTATATTAATAAAGCACCACAAGTCTATATTACAACATATTGCCAAGTGCCCGCCAAGCTTCTGAACATAATCAGATGGCCTAAGTGCACAAAATGGAAGCATTAAAAAAGTAAGAGTCCAAACAGTAGGTGTGTAAATTTACCTTTTACAATATTTTCAATGTAAGAGATGGTTTTTGCACAAATTTCATTTTCAGTAAAATATTTCACTGGAAAAGACTGCATCTATCTACCAAATGTATAAAACAAATCTAAATAATTTAATACAGTTTGGAGCTAAAAAGTTTGAACTTGTTACTTCATTTTACTAATGCTAAACCTAGAAACATATAGGTTTGTTTTAATTGAAAGTATAGTTTCTGTCATTTTGAGATAAGAACTTTTGTGTTACATTTTATATTACTTTAAAACGAATTATCCTCTTTGTTTTTCATAGAAATGATGTTTAGTATTTTTGTATAGAACATTTTTCAGATGTAAATACATACTCAGCAGATAAATCTGTTTCATAATATCAAGTCAGTAGTATGTTAAGTTAGAAAAGGAAGACTTAAAAATACAAGTTACTTGAAGATGAATGAAAAAGCTTAAATGAAAAACAGTTTTTAACAATTTACATCTACATCATTCAAATTCTATTCAAAATTGAAATACTATGCAATGAGATGAATTTATCAACAAATATGCTTTTCTATGTCTATAACTTATGCACTGTTAAATACATCAAAATATACACATAGTTTAATTAAATATATTGACTGTTATAATCTATAAGCCCATAAAAAGCTTGAGTTAATAAAGATGTTTTATCCTGAAAGTTATGACCATAGAACTACATATTGTAAAATATTTTGAGATGCTTCAGATTGGTTGAAATTGGATATTTTAAAAAGCAGTCAAGATAATTCTGGAATGTTTTTACAATATCTATACAAGATTATGATGGGAAGGGTGTTCTATTTTCTACTGGTAGGTTAATATATACTATATCTGATCTAGTGAAATTCTCACAACCAAATTTGTATTATCACATATATAATCAGATCTCATTTCCAGTTGACTGGTGTGTATTTTTTGTTATATAGATTTGTCATCGTCATATCTGATTTAAGTGTTTAAATGTAATAAAACATAAGCTTCTAATTAAGACAAATTATAGCTTATTGATTTTACTCTTTTTTCT
Source organism: Modiolus philippinarum (assembly GCA_002080025.1). Lineage (NCBI taxonomy): Eukaryota > Metazoa > Mollusca > Bivalvia > Mytilida > Modiolidae > Modiolus > Modiolus philippinarum. Next base: position 73,910 of record MJUU01020688.1, read on the forward strand.
CTTTCCATTTTACAATGTTCCTTGTAAAAGACAATGTTACTACACAAAACAGTTATTGAGCATTGAGTTAATCTTTTTAAGATTGTCAGTATTACAAATCATCTGCCATAGCACTTCAGTTTGGTCATTGTGGCAAATCTATGAATTATTAAATAAAGTCAGTTTTAAAAGGAGTATTGTATGGCACTACAATCTTTTTATCAAGATCAGTTACTTATAGCTAAGAAAATAAAAATCATCCTCAAAAAAATAAATCAGCAATAATAAATTGCATTTTTAACAGTATACTCCAGTAAAAATTACACATTTCAATTAAAAAACAACATATTAATTGTAAAATTTTACAAACTTCCAAGATATCTGTACACATCATATTCATAATAAATGTAGATACACTGATCATTTAATAGCTAAACAGTTAATTTTGAAACTTAGTTATGGTAGTGTTCTTTTAGAATTTTTAGAATCATCAGTTTTTCAATCAGAAATTAATCAAATAGTGCATATAAAAATTTCCACAACAACAATAACGATATGCATACAAATTACAAAAATATCAAAGCTGATCTAAAAGATTAAATCCATTTGTAGAATATAAACATAGGTTTTGTGTTGAAATATCAATGTCAATTTAAAGATAAAATAATTTTCAATGTTTAGAATATAAGTGAAATTTTCTATGGACTTACTTCTAGCAAGCATGTATATTGCAACAATTATCTATACTTGCAACTACTGGTGCACCGAAATGACACAAAGCATAAATATAAGGCCATAGATAGTTATCAATAAAACTTTGTACACTGGGTCTTATTTTATGTGACTGCATGAAACTTATGCACATTAAAACTATGATGGGTCCATATCCTTTCAATAGTGCACATGAACGGATATCTGTAAATGTTTTGAGGAAGTGGTACAAGTCACAGTTAATTTCATCTACTAATATATCTATGAATACACATCAAAATGCCAAAATATCATGATCTGTTGTGAATTAAATAGGCAATAAACACAATAATACCTTCTTAAATAACAACCTTACTACTATTAACTATGATATATGATATTATGATATTTGTTTCGTACATATTGTCTATGACAATATATTATCAGATTTATAGTTTACTTTCCTAGCAAAAAATTAAGTCCATTCACATGATCTATGTTCTTGTGTAGTTTAGCCAGAGAAGAAAGTTTTATTGATAACTATATAGACCATGATTTAATATCATAATTATGGATTATGAGGTATACATGTATAAAATAAATTATAATGGTAATAATATAATAATGTTCTATATCAAGTCTTCTTTTAAAAAAGAGTGTATCAGAAAAGTACATTTTCTGCTGCTTTTGAAAAATCCCAATTACATTTTTATAGGATCTGTTTGTATTTCATCATAACTATTCATATTGTATAATTGACTTGAGTAAAGGGTTTTTCAGTTGCCAATATAACATTTCATGAGAAGTAAAATTCAATGTCTATATTTTATAAAGGTGAAACCAGTTGTAATTGATTCTCGTGAGTAATAATTGTCTGCGGAAAATGTGCATATTATACAAACATTAATTTTGACATTTAAAATAATATACAACATTGGACTACTTCTTAAAGCGTTGATACAACACAGGACTTGGTCCCTATTTCACAACATTACTGATCATGATATAATAACACATACAACTGACCACTTTACTCAATGAATAGAAAGAGTCAACATACATTCTATTACAAGCAATAAATCTTACTGTATCCTTATATAAATTAATTAAAAAAATACAACCAGTGCTCTGTGTATTTGTAGCACAAGAAAATATGTTGACTATCATACCATGGTATTGCAAAAAATAACAATGAGTGTTTTACTCTACTCGTTATTATTCAAGCAACAACCATTTTCCCACCATAAATGGATTTTTTACCATGCTCCCTTCCCCAGTACCTTAATACAGTACATTAATTATTTTTATATATAATAGGGTCTGTAAGTCTCGTCATGTGACACCGAGAAATCACGATAAAATTCAAAATTGAAAACGTTTCCCGCCAAAATATGATGTTGTGGGATTATGACTTCCTTATTGTTTGCTCGAAACGTCATACTTTTCTGTTAAAAATGCAACTTTCGGGTACAAATTATGTCCCCGGAAGTCACAAAATTGGACGAGACTTACAGACCCTATAATATAAAAATATAAATAAACATGAGAAAATAAGTGAACCATATGAACATTGATTCCACTTCATGACAAGGGTCCTGAGATACAGTTGCAAAAAATGTCTCATATACAAAGCTTAACATATCTGAGAAATTAAAGGCTATATTTTAATGGGAAACATACCCGTGACAAAACAAAAACTTAACTTTCAAATATGCTAGATGGAAATCATCAGTATTTAATAATAGCATTTTAATCCCATTTTACTTGCTCAGCAGTAACAATACCCAATTATTTTTAGACTCCTTCAATCAAATTAACATACTTTTGAAACAATTATATAGTATCAAATAATAATACATAGTAAGACATTTTGGAATGATTATACTAGATGGTTTGTAATAATAAAATAATAAAAGACAATAGATTGTATACTCTGAAAAAAAAATATTCAAAGACAAAAGTTCATGTCCTTTGCTTGAGCCTGATGATTAAAAAACATTTAAAACTACATCAATCTAAATTTCACATCTTATCAAATGTTAAAAGGAAATAAGATCTTGTTTATTTCATCCTTAAAAGACATTGTGTTGGAAAGTCACTTCTTGTGTCCTATGTTGATGTTAATAATATCAAGAAATTGTAGTTATGTCATTCATTCTCCTTCTTTCTTCTCACCAGGTTCTTCCTTTACCTCTTCTTTTGGTGTGCTACTCTTTTCTTGATCTTCTGGCTTAGCTTCTTCAGCTTCCTCTACCTATAAACCAGGCAACACCAGTGACAATTAACATAGAATATGTCATTAGCTAAGAGATAAAGTAGTTTCAATATATTTATTATCTTTCAGATGCTGTTAACAGAGCAGGNCATGCTTACCCTTCCGGAGCACCTGATGTCACTCTCAGTTTCACTGGAGTTCACACTGTGAGTGCCTTTGTCCTGAATGTTGTGATTTCTGGTTCTGTGTTTTGTGTCTGTCTGGCATCATTGTTTTTGTGTCTAACGTCATTGTTTTCTGTGCTCTCGTTTTTGCCTTGTCTTTGGACTTCAATTTTTGTGAATTTTACCCCTTTGTTTCTTCGGTATTCTACTGCCGTTGTTTCATTTATGCTTTGTATACATGTGTAATAAAATTGTCATATTGAGGGCCATAAGTGTTAAGGTATGTCAGTTACCCGCCCAAGGTCGGTGGTTCTCTCCGGGAACTCCGGGTTCCTCCACCACTAAAACTGACCGTCATGAAAATAGCTGAAATACTGCTCAAAGTGACGTTAAGCCCCATATCAATCAATCAATCAATCATATTGTGGGCTACATGTATTGGTATGCCAAATCCAATTACTATATCTACTGTGTCAAACAAATAATTTACATTCAAACCTTTCTTTATTTGGACATACATTTTGAATGTGATAATGTTTTCACTTGATCTATAAGTTTTTTTTTGGCCTTGAAAGATTTTCTTGAAAATTTAGTGTTAAACCCAACAACGTAGTTTTATTTAAACATGAATTTATCTCTTTGGTATGTTTCAGAGCAACAGATGACTGCATTTATTTGCACAAAAAGAGCTATTATTTAATCACAAACTCAAACATAATCAAATTGAGACAATATCATGCTCTCATAAACAATGAATAGTAAAGCAATACTACATTAAAGCACATTGCAAAAATGTTTGATAAATGTAAGCAATAGAGAAGATGAAATTTAGAGCACATTAAAATTTCACCTACACCAAACACTAAAACAGTGACCAAGAATACAATTATATCTCTCATTCACTGGAGGCATTTTCGAAATAAGTAATGTGAAATCCAACCATTTGGTACCCGTGATCAGTACTAAAGAGAAACCTGCAGTGGAACTGTTTAGATTTTTATGTTCCTATCAACATTTACTGACAATGTACTTTTTACACAATTTATGTAGATATACCTCTTTTTCAGGTTCTGGTGTTGTCGGTTTTTCCTCTTTGTCTTCAGGCTCCTTTTCGTCACTAGGGGCGGTCCTAAAATCATCAAAATTATCTATTAAATTATAAAGTACAAATTTGACTTAATCTAAGAGTACATTACTATCGGGAGATAAACAATAACTTCATTAGGATGATTAAAAAACAGATGTTTCAAAAATGTCCTTTGTATGAATATACGTTACAGATTTCCCAATAATTGTTTCAGTCTTTATCTTGCAATGGTAGCTTTTACTATACAGATAAGCACTACGTGTATTACTGTGCTGTATTTTACACAGCTGTATCTTGTACACTATACAGGATAGCGATTTAAGCCAAGCCCACTTCCAGTATTTATGGACAGACAGAAATCCCCCAAGAAATCATTTTTAGACTATTTTCTCTACTAAATGATGTTGTTTTATGCATTGCAGGATAAAAACAATATATAATAAGTGTCTTGAGATATCAAATGTATTTGTACCCGGCACGAAACACATTGAAATGCTCGCCACATGCTCACATGTCAATCTGTTTCTAAGCCTTGTACAAAATAAGGACAGTAGAATACCGAAGGAACAAAGGAAGTGATGGTTACAAAAATCGAAGTCCAAAGATATGGCAAAAACGGCAACAGAGAAAAACAATGACAAAACAAGGACGTGAGACAGCCACAATGCATGGAATAAAAAAAGACGACATTAAGAACTAAGGCACTCATAGTGTGAACTCCCATGAAAACCGGGAGTGACATCAGGTGCGCCGGAAGGGTAAGCATGTCCTGATCCTCTAGTGGCACCAATACAGTTTATATTTTAAGACACTACCTATATACTTACTCTCCGACTTCTTGGTCAGCATCTGTTCCCTCTGTATCTTTGTTGTCAGCAAGCAATGGAACCTTCTTTTCTCTGAGGTAAAAAAAGTATTAGTTGATACAGAAAATAGTCAAGTTCCACAATTGGGATTCTTACATTTATACTGCCTATAACAGATAATACATGTAAAAATGAGAGATTGGCTTAATTTCGTCAATTTGACACATTTCAATCATTATCCAATTCCTTTCCACAACACAACCGAAAGAGCCACATGTTTTTTTTGTTTTTTTTATTTTATTTGCACAAAACTCGTATGCAATGGACCAATTCAGAAATGAAAAGGCATTATAGGATTATCATTGTTCTTGGCGTTTTTGATTGGTCCAAACGTATTTCATGTGTGCACTGAGTTTGCGCAACATCATTTACGGGGACAGAAGTTTAATTTCTGAATCGGTCTATTGTTACATATTGTCATACTATGTAAATTGTGATATGAGATTATAAAAAAAATTGGAGGACGTGCAATTACATGATTATTATTGTATGATTATCATTTGTATTTTCTTTCATCACACAAGTATTATGTGTAAAACATGTGTAGTATTATGCGTATCACTTAAGATTCCATATGAATAAGGAAAGATATGATGATAAGATGACACTTTGAAAGTGTAGCCTGGAAATATAATATAAATCTAGCAGATAAGTGTTAAACTTTTATAATTTTTGTATGTTGTCTATGGAATATGATTCAATTAAAGATCAATTAAACTAAATTTACTTTATAAACGAAGGGATGTTTCATTAACAAACACAAAAATCTTGTAGCTCTTAAAGAGATGCATTCTTATGCATGCATAAATTTGTATAACTGGAAAATAATGGGTATTAATGCGCTGGAATGCATTCTCATGCATATATTTGTATGTCTGGGAACTAACGGATATTAATTTGAGGGAGTCATGCTCATGATAATAATTGTGAATTAATACCTTATCAAGTGGTCAGAAAGAAAAAGTTACAATGTGTGTAACCTGAACGATTGAAATCTTGCATTATTGTTTATGCATTTAACATGCGAATGATGATATTTCTTTCCAATTTAATGGAAATCCATGCTTAAAGATGCCACACTTAGTCATATTCCTTAAATTCAGCTGTTAAGTTGTATGTGCAAAGGTGATATTTTCTTTCACAGGTAAGATGCGTTATTAGCAACGTCATCCTGAAATAATTATCCCATGCAATATTAGTATGATTTGTTTCAACATTCCAAGAGTCTGCTTACTCTACTACTAATGTTTCATCTGATTCTTTTGTTGGTTTGTTTTGTGGTGATTCGATTTGGTCGAAAGTTATGTTCTTTTTCTCTAATGTTTCTACTGTTTTCCACTGCGGCTTGGTTGGTTTATTATCTAGTGGTTGGTCATCAGTATTTCCTTCCAATTTTTTATCAACGATCTTCCCCTCTGGTAAACCATTTTTCTCGTGTTTTTTGTCTACTGAATTCAATTCAATTTGATTCACATCAAGGTTTTGTTTTCCACCATGTTTGTTTCCAGCTGTTTTGTCGCTGGTCTTTATTATTTCTGTTCCATCTTGGGATTCATGTGTTTCTGATATTCCATTTTTATTTACACTTTGCCTTTTTTCGATTTCTTGCAGTCCATTTTGTTTTTCAACTGGTATCGGTTTTTGTGCATTTGAATTTTTGTTCCTGGTAATATTAAATAATTACCAATGAAAAGTTATTAACATCCACTACAGCCTTTATGTTAGAACGTTCATTACATTAAAAAATAAATTACAGATGACGCTCAATCAACGTTGTTTCGCTGTTAGATTTATAACTAGCAATGGTACTAAAAGACTAGGAAATGGTTTTGCACTTGTAAAATACGCCATTCCCCGTGGGCAAAAGTTGACAAAATAAGTCGTATGAAAATATTCTGCAAGAATGACATTGTCAGATTTGTTGTAAGCCTGAATTTTAAAAATAACAGTAACAGTCATGTTTCCATTCTGTTAAAGCTGAATTCAAAGGTCTTAAGGTGGTACGGGGGTCTAAAATTCTGTCAGATAGAATTTTCTGATTTTTTCATGATTTACCCTTTGTTATTAGAGCGTACAAAAAATAAAATAAAAATAAGGGGTCACTGGCCATATAAGAATGAAATGTGAAATGTAAAACTCTGCTATTTTGGTTGAAATAATAGGGAAAATTAGCAAATTTTAACAAAATTTTAAATTATTTTAGTTACATCAGATAGAATTTTTTCAAATTTGGTAAATAAATAGCTTATATACTGTCATTCAATTTCCACGAAAAATATTTGGGGGTCACCGAACTTATTTTTGAATAAATCGCAAAAAACTCATTTTTTCCTATTATTTCTATACAAATTATCTCCCCTTAATTGAACAAGAGTTAGCTGAAAGGTTCAATATTTTGCGTGGTTACTTAATAAAAGAGGCATATTTCATCAAATTTAACTATTATAAGACATTGAAAATGGTTTCAGCAACGTTCCCATAGTGAATTCCATTTTAAGTCACATGCGCAAGAATGATGCGCAATTTTAAACTCCCATACTACCTTAAAGGAATGAAATTATTTGATTTTTGAAACACTTTGATTTCAAAGACTGCAATTACTGTTTCGGGCACTGATTAAACAAAAGGAATACTTTTTTTTTCTGTAAAGTGCAATATCTTCATATATTGGCAATTTAAATTTCCTGTAGTTATTTTATATTCTATCTGACTTACCCATCAGCATCGCCCTCCTCGATGATCTTTTCTTTGCTTCTGGTTTCCATGGATCCAGTTCTACCAACCTTCTCTTTGATACACATGAACACACCACATTTCCTCTTGTAGTAACAAATGACATCGATGACAATGAAGATAACGATGACAACAATTATAATGATAGCTATGATCAGGCCAAGTGGTATCGAGTCATCTACAATTCATATATCAAATGAATTTTATAATATACAACAAATGGAAAGTTTTGCTTCATTTGTTTCAAAACTTTATGTTTTTAAACATTTTTTGATAAGAAAAATGACAAACTTTCTTTTATAATTTGTTTTATAATCCTTTATTCATTATATAAGAAAAATCTTTCATGATATACTTTGCCTGAAGAACAAAATACTATACAGTATTTTAGCTTGATCATGTTATAATAAAAAATTGCTTTTAATATTTTTTTTAGCTATTTTATTAAATTCAAGATAAAATCTGTACAAAATAAACTTTTTCTAATATCATCATATAACATGATAGCGTAATAAAGGGCTACGCCGAGCGCAGCATGATACGACTGCAGCATGTTGAACACTGAAATTTGAACAAGTGTAATTCAAAATGAATGAGGACACAGTAAAGAGCTTGATACAGTAATTAGATGGACACAATAAAGAGCTTGACCTAGTAATAATTAGCTGCACACAAACTAACTAAAATAACAAGTGAAGACCCTAAAAGATGTCTCGCCCGTCCCTGCTGGCCTCTAAATTCATGTGAAATCTATGTTAACTAATAAGAAAAGTGAGCATGCTCTCTAGACCGTGAAATTGAGGTCAAGGACAAAAGTCACCTGCCAGACTGACACGTACTATCCAAGACCAACCTTTATACCAAATATTATCAACCTACCACTTCTAGTTATTGAGAAATGGACTTAAGCAGAAAAACTTAACGTGGCCACTAGACCGTGAAATTGAGGTCAAGGTCACATATCGTTATGTCCGTCAGGTAGCACTTGATTAGTACTACCACTGGACCAAATATGATGTTCCTACATCAAAGGGTTTTCAAAATATCCTGCATTTAGTAAAAGTTAACGCCGTCGGCGTCGTCATACTTTGCAAGCATATGTCTCGCTTTCGCGACTTTCGTCGCGGGCAAGACAAAAATTAGGCCTTATAATTCCTCATGTATATCGGATACCATAAGAGGATAGGAAGAAAGGAACCCCATTAAAATCCAATAAAAAATAAAAGATTTTACATATTTTGAAAATTGCAATTCCAGCCACTTTGACCCCTTATAGCTAAGAAACGGTAAAAGCTATCTTCTGGCATACCACCAAAAGCTTGCAACAAGAGGACTCCAAAACAAACAAAAAAATCAAATGAAATCTGAAAATAAAAGATTTCACTTATTTCGAAAAATTGCAATTTTGGCCCCTTTGACTCCTTAAAACAGAAAGAGCTACGCCAAATTAGTTGACATACTACTGAAAACTTAAATCAAGTGGAATGCACAGAAAAAAATCCCATTGAAATCCGATGAAAAATAAATATTTTAGGTAACCTACAAATTTGCAAGTTTGTCCCCATTTGGCCCCTCATAGCCCAGAAAACAAAGAAGTTGTAAAAAAATCTGATGGTGCAGTTTTATGTTTATTTTCAAAAAGAATCCATTAAAAGAACTGCATCTAAATTGGACTAAAAATAAAAAATGATTTTTTTTTTAAATTGCCCCTTTTGGGCCCATTAATCTCGTAAACGCTACATGCCACGTAAAATCCGTTGCACACAACTGAAAGGATATTTAATTAGGAAGACACTGAAAGAAACCCTTTCAAAATTCATTAATAATAAATATTCTAGAGCCAAATATGTGAAAACACCCAATTTTGCCCTTTTAGAAAACGGGAAGGGCCAACCTTTTAGAAAACGGGAAGGGCCAAAATGACCAAAACCCGCCACAGCCTTCCTTTTGTGCCAAGGAACAATGGTAAAATTTCATAAGGATTGGTCAACTGGAACTTAAGTTATTGCCCAAAAACAAAAGTGTCTACAGACAACCATAACGACAACGACGACGACAGCACCATACCATTATACGACCTAAAATGTTTTGCGGTCGTATAAAAACTCACATTTAATAAGCACAGATGAAAATTTGTAAAGAAACTTATGGGATCAACATTATAAATATTTCCTGTCTTTAGTTTATGTCATTGTAAGGGCCTGTGATTTGTGGTCAATACTCTTTGGGATCAACATTATAAATATTTCCTGCCTTTGGTTTATGTCATTGTAAGGGCCTGTGATTTGTGGTCAATGCTCTTTGACCTGTTGGTGGTGTTTACTGCTGTTTTTTTTTGTTTGTTTTTGTTTGTTTTTTTTGTTTTATTTTTTTGCCAGAAGGCGGTGTTGTTTGCAGTTTTCCGTTATAATTGTTGTTTCTGTGGAAGGTATTCGGTTGAAGTTGCAGTTCTGTTGAGGCTCTTCCTTTAATGGCTGCTGTTCGATTGAAGTTTTCTGTACTTGTTGCTTTTTGCCTGTATGTGGTGCTCGATTGTAGTTGTGTGTTGTATTTGTGGTTCTTTAATTGGTAGTTGTAAATAGATGTTTTCTGTTTCTTTACTGTTCTTCGGTAGATATTGGAGGTGCTGGATTGGGTATTTTGTCATTGTTTGGAATTTAAGTAGTTTTTTCTTTCATACTTTAGAAAACAATAGGAATATGAAATACTAATTTTTCTGCAGGAGACAGAATCAAGAATTTTTGGGAGACTGTGTCTAGGTTAGCATTCAAATGATTTCATTAAATATAACACTTTGAGTATTGGTAATACTCACCACATTTGATATGCACCACCGATACCATCAAATTGTGATAAAACATGCAAGCACATTTTCGTCAAATATTTGCACAAAACTTTTTAAAAAATTTGAAGATACATTTGGTTTAATGTTTTTTGTAGGGGCAGAATTTAAGGGAAAGCTCCCCTCGTGCTTATTTAATAGGTAAAATTCATAATAACAAGTATATTTTGATACGTGTTCTGTTTTATTTGACGTTTTATAAAGCTTTTATATTCATATTCATAAACATCAGCATCCATTTATATAGAAAATAATACGATTGTTAAATACACAAACATGACTTACCTCCATGTACAATAAGAATTCATGCATAAAACGTGCACAAAAATACACACAACATCAACAACATCTAGAATATATAAACAATTAAATTTAACAAACACATCCATGATGCAACACAAAAATAAACATTAATCCAACTGGATAGAATGTTTTGTTGAAGAACTAGTTAATTATTTATTGATAGAAGTCTTAAAGACATATTTTTTTACATTTATCAAAACAAATAAACAGAATTTGTAGAATATTTAAGATGAAGATTTCATCCTTTTCTGGACCAACTTATCAAATATTTAGAAAAAACATAACAATTATACGACAAATTATAGATGAAACAGATATACGAGATGTTCACATTCAAAGTATATAAAATACATTCAGGATAAGAAAAGAAAGGGGTTAAAAATAGTCTGGTTAGTGAACGACATACAACTCATGCAGAGAATGTGCAGTGTAAAAGCCAATCAAATTTCTTAGCTTTATTAAAGCTTAACCATTACGTTCCTCAAACCTGCAGGAAATAATTGCTTAAAGCCATCGACCGACATGAAACCTTTGCTATGACAATTGGAATGCAAGAAAATTATATTGAAGATGTGTTACCTTTCGTCCTTAACTTTGCATTCAGTTTTGGTAAATTTTCATGAAATTATACTTTTTGTGTTTTCAATTACTTTTTAATTCGAAGAAACATTTTAAAAAATATCTTCTTGCTTCTGAAAAGCATTTTGCTTGCATTCCAACTAGTAAAACACCTCCAAGCTCAAACTAAAAATCAAATATTAAAATCTAGATGCTCTGAAATGATAAACCAGCGCCCGACAAAGTAGCAAACAATCAGCAAATGCCTTTGTATTGAAAGCGCATTAATATAATGTAAGCAAGGTTTTGAAAATGGGCATACTACCAAATATTTCTGAGCAAGAGTTGATGAGTGCAAAGTGACATAATAATTTTTTTTTAATAATGAATACAGAGATCACAGCAGTATACGTATGCTAGATTTAAACGTTTCTTTAAATTTAATTTAATTTTTGAAAGAAATAATTAAAGTAAAAAAGTAAACATTGTAACATCATAATGTCACTTTAGGCAACTCTTCAGAAATTAATATTTGGCCTAAAAATTCTACCAGTATTAGTATCTTGGGATTTTTTGGAAGGATCTTTTTTAGTCCCCTCTGGTGCCAGTGTTGTCACAGGTTCGTCTGAAGAAGAGTAACAGGTAAATATAACTGAACTATGTTTATATTTCTTTATTTTAGTGAAAAGCCCATGTTAGATAAACGACATCGTGCCAAATTTAAATTTACCCTCTCACTCATATTACACAAATTCAAATAAATTGTAGAACAACATCCCAGGTAGCAAAAAAAACCTGTAAATGTACCTTTTTGTTCATCTAACACAAATTCTGCGAAGTACATTCAAACTTTTGAAGTAATCAAATATGACATCATGCCTAAAAGTATTAAACACTGTCAACACTGTAAATGTACCTTCTTTCTCGTCTAACAATTCTACATTCCAAGTTGAGCAAACTAAAATAGGACACGCCTCATAGAATAAAAATACATAGGAACCATCTTAATCATACAAAACCAAATTCTGTCAATTATGCCTCATACTAAACCATTATAAAAAAGATGCAGCAAGTAACTAGGAAATAGCTTGATACCATTTTTTTTTTATTTCTAGTACAACTAAGTCAAGTTTAAAGTCAAACTACCCATAAAATATTCAGCAAATCCAAACACTTTTACACATTCAATGTCTTCACATGCACAGAGATTAATAACAACAATGATCAAGCATCTATTCATCTTCATGTCACTCTTGCAAATATCACAACCATACTAAACAAGTCTCCTAGCATACACCACTTAAGCCGTCATTAATCCATAATCATACATTCCAAGATGAACACTGCAATGACGTCACTAATTTATGACTAATACTTCACACAGATTAGTCAGGGGTAACCTATATTGTGTTGTAACTGATTAACAATCATATTTCATACATACATGATTTATAATCATGCGTTACAATAAAAAGATTAAAATTCCACTTCACAATGATGCGTCTATATCAAAATTTGATGCTTTCATTGATAAACGATCCATGTCACACTTAATAGTCTTAGGGGAACACATCGAACTTTCACTGATAAACAAATTATATCACACTGAATAATCTATGGTATCACATCGAGCTGTCACATTTGATAATCTAGGATATTGCAAATGTGATATAGGATAACTATAAACTGTGTCCATGATGTAAATGTGGATAAAAATTATTGCGATACACATAGAATAATACCCCAGTATTGTTAGGTGATGAACCAAAAATTCTCCTTTGTTGAAAGATGAACTGAAGCTTTACAACTAAACAATACCTATTGTAGAAGTGTGAATCTGCTTTAGGGCATTCTATTGTCAATCGACTCTTGATTAAATTACATATGGAAAAAATTTCCTTCCTTGGTCAAGAATTTTTTTGCAAGTTATTTTAATGTCATTTAATGATTGCTCAATAATGACTTAATGATGAAATATAAAAGACTTGACCATTAGGGAAATAATTTCACCATTAAGTCATTATTTAGCAATCATTAAATGACAAAACAGTAATTTGCAACAAAATTCTTGACCAAGGAAGGAAATTTTTTCCATAGGTAATTTAATCAGGAGTCGATTGACAATAGAATGCCCTAAAGCAGATTCACACTTCTACAATAGGTATTGTTTAACTGTAAAGCTTCAGTTCATCTTTCAACAAAGGAGATTTTTTGGTTCATCACCTAACAACACTGGGGTATTATTCTATGTGTATCGCAATAAGTATCTTGTTAGTCTTTATCTTTACTGTAATCTTCCTCTACTGGCCAAACAGCAAATGTAGTAGTAGTACATTCTTCTTAAAACTTTTGTGTTTAATATCAGTGATAATATATATATACAGTGCATCGAGAATATGCATCACATCAATTCTTTTATCAAGACAAAAACTTATAAATCTAGGTTTTGGATTTTCAGCCATTGTCGGTTTCCCTAATTACATATGTAATACATATTTCACTTTCTAACCTTTTTCTTGTGTTCACATGTTTTGTGATTTTTATATGGTGTATGTGTTTGGCTCTGTTTATTTGTCTGTGTTATTGTGTTATCCCTTCTCTAAATTGCCATATTTTTTTACCACTTTTCAGTGTAATCCCTATATATTGTTCTCTTAAATGAAATCTTTATAATGCTGATATTTTGGACCAACTTCCAATGTAATCGCTATATTGCCATAATTAAGCCCTCTTCCAGTGTATTTTCTGAATTGGCAGGTTTTCATACCCATCTAAAGTATAATCTCTACATTGCCTTGTTCAAGACCTTCTTTCGGTATTATGTTTAAATAACCATCTTTCAAGATAATTTTCCGACATCCACATTTTAGACAAGCTTCCAGTGAAATGTTTAGATTTCCATGTTTTTTACCCTTATCTCAGTATAATCCCTACACGTGCAATATTTTTGGACCTTCTTTCAATGTGCTTTCTGTATTGCCACGTTTTTGTCCACTTTCAATGTTTTATCTATATTGTCATGTTTTTTGGCCTTCTGTCAGTGTAATCCCTATGCTGCCATGTTTTTGAACCACTCTCAGTGAAACTGCCATTTTTGAACCCCTTTTCATTCATTTTTTTTTAGATCCTCTGTCAGTGCAATTGTAACGGTTTACATTATCCGCCATGAAATAAGTTCCAACAAACAAATTTCATAGCTCAAAAAGTGAAATAATCTCTAGCTGGAAAGTATTTACTGCTCACCTGGTGAAATAAGATCCAGACGGAATAAATCTCATAGATATATCAATAACATTTGTTCCATTTGGATCATATTTCACAGGATACTATTTTGGCTTACACAATCTCCATATTGCAGTTTTTGACAAATGAGTTTCCCCTTGTTGCTTTAATATTCAAAAGTTTTCAAAAAGGTGCTATACATGCTGTGATAAATTTGAATGCAAGTAAATATCAAATTCATCTTAAATCTTTCATTTTGTTGATTTCTACTTGCTTTCTCATCATTTTTGCATATTTTCACAATATTTTGATGCATTACAATAACCAATAAGATTATAGGCAAATTGCTTTTGGGGACAATTTAAATGTGGTTTTATTTACGATTTTCATGAAGTTTAATTAAACAGAAGATTTCAGGTGTTAAGTATTCGATCGAATAGTCCTCAACATCATAGTCAAGAAAGTTATACAATACTTTCCATATCACTCTGACTATATTTTCTATTTTGTAACTTGTCCTTTGTACATTTAGCCTATCAACTTTGGCTATTTAGTCCCTTAGAAATTCTGGTGCCATTGTGCAAGTTCACCAATATAAATTCATCCTAGTTTAAAGGACCCGACCTTCACTTAATTAAATACAATTCTTGTTACAGATTATGTTTTACATTAATACAAACTGTATTACCTATCCCTATCACGATAAAGAATTAATAGTGTTTATTTTTTGTTTTTATCAATGAGAAACCTCATGACCTGGGTCGATTATCTCCCTGTACCAAGTTAGTTTTGTATGGTTCAAAGTGGAGATAATATATATTATTAGTAATTTGTTTTGTGAGTATGGAATTCTCAGCATTCTTTCATGGGATTATTTTTTTCACGAAAAGTCATGTGACGTGATATCAATACGCTGTAACATTCCTTAGAGATTGACGATAATATGTTCATATCAGCGCAGTGCAGTGATAATAGAATTATCGTAGCTCGGGAACAATTGAAAATCAAGCAAATTAGTGATAGTTTTGATTAGCGTATCAATAACCTCTCCACTTTAATTGTATATAACTAACTTGGTACAAGGACAAAACCGACCGAGGTTTCTCATTGTCATCGAGTCTATTCTTGCTTAACCAACTGTCACCATCATCTTCTGCCAAGCAAGTCTACTGTAATTTTTTATCACTTCAAATATTTATAATTGTTATCTCTATTGATTGCAATGAAGAAAAGACAAATTCTTAATAATGTCAGCATTTATTTTGTACTGAAGTGTAAAATATTAAAATTTAAACATCTATGACTACAAAAAAAAAACTTTCATACACACAGAGCAAATTACATTACATTTACATTGAACATAAATAGCACATATAGTGTACATTTTTATAATTGGTCAAGTTTGCCTCGAGTTAAACTTCATAGCCAATATATTCAGATTTGCAGAAAATGCATACATGTACTTTTCAGTTATTTTATCTTTACTATTTCAATGCAAAAATATTTATATACAAACATTTACATTCAGCATTATTTTGATAAAGGTATTCCCTTAACCAGATCTAAGCTTTTTGATAAAAACAATTAAAAGCTAAATGGCAACAAATCATTTTTTGGCACACAAAAGCACATTACATTAACCTTATTCTTGTTGCTTACACCATTTTATTTTTTCTTACAAAGCTAAACTTCACACTATTCTGATTTTGAATTATTTTTTCAAATCCAAACAAGTATAATGGAGTCTTCAACTAAATCATCAAATGTAGTAATCAATATTTCTATGGACTTCAACTACAGTATAGAAAACTAAATTTTGAGTATTTCTTGGAAAAATCTAGATCAACTTTAGCTGATTATTGCCATGACATATGCCATGACATAATAACTAATAATATAATTACTTTTAAAAGTTGTTCAAATATCAAATAAATGATAAATTCAGGCAATGAACATCAGATCTCGCAACCTGATGAACTTTCCATGAATGCAATGAAAAGAAACATTTCCAGTAAAAAATGTAAAAGACAATCTGATTTAGACAACCTTTGCCTCCCCAGCAGTGTAAATACATTGAATATTGACCCTTCAGAATTTCGTTTGGCCTGGCTCAGTTTTTGTGCAGAAAAAAATTAATATAATAATATGCCCATTTAAAAATATCTTTAAATAAAGGAAGTGCTTTGATTTAAAAGAAAAATAATTGGTCATCACCTAACATAATAATACGATATTTGTCTTGACAAAAATTATTGATATTATTTTTCATTTTGTGGGCATTAATATTCATAGTCTATCAATTA
Organism: Modiolus philippinarum; assembly: GCA_002080025.1. Classification (NCBI taxonomy): domain Eukaryota; kingdom Metazoa; phylum Mollusca; class Bivalvia; order Mytilida; family Modiolidae; genus Modiolus; species Modiolus philippinarum. The sequence goes on from MJUU01020688.1 coordinate 90,872, forward strand.
TATGCTACATTGGTCATTCCTTAACCAGGCCAACTCTACTTTCCTGCTATATCATAAAATAAGGTGGAGGTGGCTTTTTGTTTGGTGAAAAGTTTAATTGAAAACAATATTAAGTAATATTCCAGTTAAGAGTCAGGCAGTGGACGGCACATCAAAAAATTTTGATTGTTTTTTTTTTTTGGATTAGGTGTATTCATTTGGTCATAAAAACACTTTCCCAAAAAGTTTTTACATTCAAACATGTGTAAGGTCTCAAGATAATTTTTTACTGGTTTGTAGAGAAAAAAATGGCAGCAAAATTTTCCTGTACTTTCACTGTACAATGTAACTAAATTTTGGACACTGATAACTCAAAAAGGCAAAATAATACAGAACTTTTATCTATCTAAATGACGTTTTCTTGGTCAGTTTTAATAAAATCAAACATCAAAAGTTTGCGTTTTTTTCTTCAATATGCCACCGCATCAATGCACTTTGCCTGTTTCTTTGACGGACTGGTACTTAATTTGAAAAATAACTTTCAATAACAATACTGTCTAGCTTGTATTTATGTTGATTGAAATCTTTATATTGATGTATGACTGTCTTTTTATTTTCATAGACTGATAAAAAACCACCCTGTCATTACATTTTGAAATGTAAAAACACTAGGAAAACAGAAAAACTTTCTTGCATCATTTTTGTTGTAATCCAAAATGACAATATTTTAGTGTTCCTGGAATCATGAAACAAAAATTTGTGGAAATCAAAACTTTACCTGAGAAAATTTAATTGGGCCAATTTCTATGGGGTGATAGGGACTGAAAGCTATAATTTAAATGGAAGTAGCAGTACAACATGTTCCTCATGTTATATTCCAGTGACTATGTGTCCAGAAACAAAAATTACTAAGACAGTAAAGGACATGCTAAAATTCCGTTTTTGAAACATATCAAAGATAAAAGAAAGCTAACCTTTGAATTCTGTGAATGTTATTTTAACTACTTAAATGAATGAGCTTGTGTCAGGCCTTGAAATATCAATTTTGGTATAGTTTTTGTTAAAATAGTCACAAAGTCTTGAACAATAATATTTCTTAATATTAAAAACAATGCCTTACAAAATATCATTTACAACAACATATTATGAAGAACATGTAATTTGAACAAATAATGAAATACTTTTATAAATGAAAACAAAAAATGATCTACATTAATATTACACGTCTTTTATAGTATATTAACAAAAATCATAGAAAACTGAATATAAAAATTCTAATATTGTAAAAAAAATTGGGACTACAAAAATTAAAGCAACACACTACCAATGATCTAATTGGTAGATAAAAATAATTTACAAAACAATGTATAATACACTTAATATTTACAATATATAGACCATTCACAATAGTAAACAAGAAAATGTCTCTTCTAAATGTAGTTCTCATTTCTTGTCCTATTTCACCTTATAGCATTTTATATCTTAATGTGAAAATTAAAGGTATCCAGACCAAAACTGACCAAATGTATATTACATTTCACTTGATTACACCTCAGTATTTTTGGCAAACACCTGAATTTCAATATAGCATTTCATTTCATTTTCATCGAGTCTTTTCTACAATTTTTCATCAAAAATACAAAATGCATTATAGGCTGGATACTTAAATAAATCACAGAGATATTCCATGCCATGTAAAGCTCATCCCAAGTAATATACAACCTGTTTTACAGCATGCCATGATACTGGTACTCAGTTCACAGCACGCCATTAAATACTGTGCTATATACAGTTCCTGAACTACATTAAAGGAATGTAATAATAATCATTGTTTCACTATACAGGAATGATTTTAGAGGATATAGTGAAATGACACCAGAAATGTACTCTTGTTATAGTCACAAAGACACTATTGTATTTTCTTTCAAAAATCAGAAAAGTCTCCAGTTAGGCAACAAAACAAGGTTTATATGAAAGATTTAATAGAACAGGTAAAAGATTGGTCTCTTATTTATAAAGACGTACAATTTATAAATCAAAAGAATTTGATTTTAAGCAAAATAAATAGATACAGCAATTTACATAGCTTTCTTTAAAGCCAAGCCTATATTTTCTATGCGCTTGCATTCTGACTATACCTGAGGTTCAGAAATAGTGCATATAATGGCTTCATTTTCAAATATGTGTATCAGAAAATAAAGTCTAAATCAGGGAAATATACCAGGAAGGTCTAAATGAACAATAGATTAAATGAAGTAGGGATAGACCAAATTAATCTCAGATCTCTAAGGTAACAATTTATTTCTGACTGTCAGTTATATATAAATCGGGTATCGGAAAATACAGTCAAGTTCAGTAAAACAGCCCGTACTGTAATTCCGTCGAATACATTTAAGAGGCAGAAATGCCCATGGATGTATTTACCAGCTGGCATAGTGACAAAACAGCAATATAACAAAGTCTCTTTTTTTCTGTGTTCAGCATTCATGTATGATTTTAAAGAGTCAACTTGGGTAGGAAATTAATTACTTGGCTAAATCTAAATATATACAAAACAATTATATAATATTACAAACATATACAAAATATTGCACTTTTTTGATTGTACAGCACTGAGCTTGATGGTTGTCAATGGTTACTGACTATCAACCATTACCTTAACTTGACCGGAATTTATTAAGTATTCTTCTTCAGTCAAATACAATATAAAATGTTTTTTTCTGATAGATTTACCAGTCATCATCTATAACTTTATGCCAATTCCTTCAAATTGTTAAGTGTCCATGAATGTCATTAAAATACACATTGATTATTTATATCTGTTTAACTATTGTTATCCTTAAAAATATCCTATCAAAAAATTACTGACCAAACTTGTTAAATTAAGTACGTTCATAAGTTTTAAAATCAGATCACTATCAATTCCAAACAAAATTTGATTGATGGCAAAAATATCAAGTAAAACATATGATGAAGAAATATATAATTTTTCAATAACCAGAGTTCTTGAAAAGTGTCCATTTTGTCGGTTAAGGCAACAAAAATATGCCAGGACAAACATCAAGCGCCAATATGTTTGTCCAGTGGTCCCACATGAAAATGATCAGTTCCATTCCATCATTTTAATGCTCTGTAATTAACTATGCCCTTAATCTTCATTTGAGAGGTAACAAGAGCTGTCGCAGAATGGCAGCCAAATATACCCCCCGCACATTGAACCCTGAATCGATATGGTAAGTGCAAATTTAAGTTGGTGTGGACACAACACAGGTGTGGATACATTACAAGTGTACATGTAGACACAATACAAGTATGGTAATAATGATATAATCTTCAAGAAAGAACTTTTCACAAGAGTTCCAATGAAAATACTCTGTCGATATCAGACAAATATAAAATTCACCCTCTTTTAGCCTATTTGACATTTTACACAAAAATCATAAGCATTAGAGAAATTTCATTACAACACTTTGAAAACAACTTTTCAAGAGGATGACAATGAAAAAAGTGTGTCACTCCAACAGTTTGATTTTACAATATCTACGATTTAAATTATTTCTCTGAAAAAAAAAAAGAGATCATTGCAGAAGGAATCAACGAAAGAAAGTTAGTCAAATTATCTCCCCTTCCTGGTTTCCAACAATAAGTATATTCCTTCATGCACATCTACATATAGTGTTCTTCTTTTGTGTAAAGTTTCATCAAAATCCTTCAATTGGTTTAAGAGGAGTTGCGCTTACGAGGTAACCCATACATAGGGAATCAACGAAATGTCAAAGTCAAATTATCTCCCCTTCCTGGTTTCGGAGAATAATTATATTGCTTCATGCACATCTCCTTATAGTGTCCTTCCTTTGTGTAAAGTTTCATCAAAATCCTTCAAGTGGTTTAAGAGGAGTTGCGCTTATGAGGTAACCCATACATAGGGAATCAAGGAAAAGTCAAAGTCCGATTGTCTCCCCTTCCTGGTTTCCGACAATGATTATTTTGCTTTAAGCACATCTCCTTATAGTGTCCTTCCTTTGTGTTAAGTTTCATCAAAATCCTTCATGTGGTTTAAGAGGAGTTGCGCTTACGAGGTAACCC
>MJUU01020688.1:95276-107408 GCA_002080025.1 Modiolus philippinarum
GACGGACAGACGGACGGACAGACAGACAGACAGGGTGATTCCTATATACCCCCCCAAACTTTGTTTGCGGGGGGTATAAAAATGTTTTTTAACACTAAATATGGAAACTTAGCCAATGATTGTCTGCCATAAAGGTCAAAATTTTCAATATGTAGTAGTGGTATTAAGCAGGATAATGTCAACAATCGAAAGAAAATATCAAAACAGCACTGCATTCCCATTGGCTGATTGCCACATTTTAGCTACTATGTGCACAGCTGAGATTTCTGTTTGATGTTTCGGCACAAAACATTTTTTTCATTTGATCCGACAAATGTTTGTTTGGACCGACAAAACTTTATTACTTGTTAGTCTGAATATCCGACAAGATCAAATTTTTTCAAGAACTCTGTTTACTTAGAATGTTGATGTAATATGAGCTCCTGAAGAACTGCATTTTATCAATACAGACCTTAAAATACTAAATAAATGTTTTGATTTAAACTTACATATGGACATATTGCTTTATCGTAATTGTATTACTGCAATTATTGGATCAGGTTGGGTGGAGCTTAAAGGTAACTGGACAATAACTGCATTGTATGGTGTATACTATTAACCTTAAGGTCGTGTCCTACACAACCAAATAACTCTTAAATACATGGTTATTTTTTAATGGACAACAAAATGAAATAAAAAAAAAATCAACTTTTATTGGTGATGTTTAATATTTTCCTTTATATTTGAAAAGTCTTCACTTTGAATTATGATATTTCAAATTTCAAATCAAAAATATGTATAAAAAATGCCTACATCTTGTAATAACACAAAAAACCTTTTTAAGTTGGTCTATTGGTCAACATGCTTAAGTAGTTTTTAAGTCTACAGAATATAACTTAGTTTATGCTGTAGCCTGATACATATCATACATATATCTATATAGGATGACATAATTATATAATATATAATGATGATGGAATTATCAATGTTTTATAAACAATGTTTTTGTAAAATGCACCAAATATGACACATACACAATTATAATTGTAGGTATATGATACTGAAGATTCTGTTTATATTAATCTAATTTTAAGATTCAAAACATCAAATTAATAACAACCTATTGTAGATGTATATGAGCTATCTGAATATTTTTTTATTTACTCTCATAATTGTAAATTTTGTTGGTTATAGGTGTCATAAAATTTCAGGAATTTTTTCTCCAACAACTTTCCTATTCATTATCGCAACAATCATTTTTACAAATTCTTTTTTGCTAACTCAGGTATTTAGAGAATGATTTCAGTTGTATATAATTTCATAAAATACATATGAATGGACAAATATTTCTGATATTTTGTATTGAAGTAAATTTGAACGTTAAGAGTTCCTGAAACCAATTCTTTGGTCTAATTTAAATGTAAGCTGGAGTGGTAAATGATCCAACATCTACAATATGTTGTCCTTCAAGCTAACAAATCATTAACAATTGAGTATAATATGCAAACAACATTCATATATATCTGAAGACATGCTTCCAGTGATGGTTATGCCTGCATGTAACATGCATAGTATATCTATATTCAGAGTTCATTCATTATGGCACTATTATGTCTTTTGCATGGAATTCTTCAGTGGAGAAAGTTAAAAAGAGTCTTCTACAACTCTTCAGTGATGAAGGTTACAAAAGTATTCCAAAGCATGCCCACAGAACAGTTGCCATGGTGAGTACAAGTTTAGACGGGAGCAGGGCTTGTGCAAATCCAACATAACCAGACTTGTTAACTGAAAAAAGCAGAAAAAATAAAAGTGAGTCACAAAAGCAAAATGAGTACATTTAACATTGCAGACAACAAAAGTAGGGTGCCTTCATATATGTCAAGTTGATTTATTTTGATAATTAAGATATTCAAAACAGGAAATATTCTAGATCTTTTTAAGGAACCCCACAATAACCTATATCAGTATACTTAATTATGGTATAAAATCAGAACTTTCTGTTAAAATTTGGATACATTTTGTCTATTCTAACATTTCCAAGTCTGGGCTTGTGAAAGATATTGGTAATGTTTCAAACAAATAATCTGACACACAATCATAATGTGATAGCTAGGTGTATACTTTATCATGAAAAGCACTAGAGGTGTATATATGGTATAATTGTCTGTACTGGAGGAGCTGGAACAGTTATATGATAAGATGAATTTACATATCAAGGTTAAAAGCCAAATGTTGATACTAAGTGGAAAATGTAGAGGATCAATAGCAGAAATCAAATCATTCCTGTAAATGGGATAAATGACAAAAATTACCACAAAAGTTTTAGATATTGTCGGTAATGAAAGTGTTAGTACATGTATATCATAAATATACAACTTGCACCTTTAAAATCTTAATTCAACTTTAGAAGATTACATGCATATCTTAACATTTTATAATAATATATGAAGGCACCATACTGTAGAAAGGGAAAGCAAAATTAAAACACAAAGCATAAATTATAGAAAAGAATACAACATTCTCTAATATACTATTCTAAATATAAATTATTATCTTTCTTTGACTGTCCTAATACCTCAATACATGTACATACAAATTGCCAATTCAGAATAGAATATATTCATTTCAGAATACTTAATTGACAGTAACAGAGGTTAAGAATGCTGTTCATGATGCAAAAAAACAAAACAAAACAAAAAACAAAGCAAAAAATATAATTTCATAACAAATACAGTGGAATCCGTCTAATCGGACACACTGTGGGACCCTCAAAATGTGTCGGATTATTCCGGATGTCTGAATACTCAGGTATTAAAAGTGTTTGACAGCTGTTTTGGGGACCAAAAAATTGTGTAGGATTGGACAGGATTTTGGTGCTGGGTTGTAAGCTTACAAAATACTGAACATGATCAGATTAAGTTAAACGATGGCAATACACTTATACTATAGTGTTTTCTTTGACTCTACTGTACCTTTTAACCTCATTGCATTTCAAGATCTTAAAATGATTAAAATTGATGGGTGTTCCATGGAACACTTGTGTCGCCTACACTAAAGAAGAGCCATTTTTGGTCAAGTGAACCTCTAAAATCGGTTAAATCAAATTTAAGTATCAGGTGCACAATTAAATCAAGTGATCAAATTCTGAAAGGTTGGTTGGAATATTACTTATAGTTTTGAAAAAGTACCACATTAACAAACTAAATTGACAAATGAGTTATTTTGGCTCAGTGAACCTCTTAAATCAGTAAAATTAAAATATCATGTATCAGATGCACAACAACATCAGGAGAACAACATATTCTGCAAGTTTGGTTTGAATCTGACTTATAGCTATGATGGAGTTGAGGATTAACTAACCAGAATAACAAATGAGCAACTTTGGCTCCATGGACCTCTAAAATATGTACAATCAAAATTCTAAGCATCATGTGCGCATCTACACCAGGTGAAAAAAATATCCTGAAAGTTTGGTTGGAATTGGACTAGTAGTTTTTAAGGAGTTGAGGATTCAAAAACAGACAGACTCACAAATGAGCAATTTTGGCTCAATGAACCTCTAAAATCTGTATAATCAAAATTCCAAGTATCAGGTGCACAACTACACCAAGTTAACAACATATCCTGAACGTTTGGTTGGAATCAGAGTTTGAAGGAGTTAGGGATTCAAAAACCGACAGACGACGCAGGACAACAACGTAAGACGATGGATAGTAATCCCTATGTGTCGACTCTGCTTACAGCAGGCGACAAAAAAATTGTGCCTCCCTCTAACTTAATGTATGTTCACTATCTTATGTAATAATAATATTGTTTATTTGTATACAATGTCCCCTTGTTATTGTTTGCATCTCGGCAATATGTAGTAGTAAAAAAAATTGAATAGAAAGTGACAGCCTCAACAAAATTGGTCAAATCTACAAGAAATTTGGATATCAAGTTACTCATGACTTTCACCTTGAAAATACATCAGGTAGTGGTCTAATTTCATATTGTTTTCTCAACACATGTCAGCCAGAAATTTTTTTTCTCTACTGATATGTCAAGTTTAAACCAGTTTTGACCCGTTAGATAAATTTTCTTTATTCAACGTATGTTGAATAAAGCCCCGTGCTATTTCCCGCCAAATCTATTCGTAATACAATTCTCCGTGTTTATCATTGGTCATTAGAGAAAAAGATTACACAACTTTATCCCGATTATTACCATATTTTGTCCACTCTCGATAGTTTAATTAAAAAATTTTAAAATGCTTGGCAAGCCTCGCAATTAACATTTTAAAATTTAACTATCTCTAGTGGATAAAATATGATAATGAACGGGATCTTGTGGTGAATTCTATATTTATTTCTCAAAGTTATTAATCTGTCTTCCAATAGAAATAGGCCAAAATGTGGATATAAGTTCATGCATTGATTGCCCATCATTTTTTCATAAAAAAAAAAAAATCTGCTAACAGCAACCACTTTTGTACAATTATTTGAAGTGATACAAAGTTTACATCATTTTACACCAAACAGACAAATGTCAATTAAAACATAACGAGACGTACTGTGGATGTCAGATTGAAAAAACTACATTCTTTTGATTTGGATTCATAGACTTATTTATGTATTAGAAAAACATGCTGTGTGACACCTGAAATAAACTCTTTCCTGTTAAGATATCAAATTTTAATACAATTGTATTCATCATTTACAGTTTAATTACATGAATTTTTCCAATACTCAAAACTTTCTCACTGTAAGTCCATATAACTACACTTTTCACGCCTACTATTCATGTAAAAAAAATCACACACTCACTGAATGCAATACACACAACTACTACTCCTCGTCACATTTGCCATACACTGAATATCTGCATGTTTAAAAACAATCACTCTTACACTAAATATCTGCATGTTTCAAAACAATCACTCTTACACTAAATATCTGCATGTTTCAAAATAATCACTCCTACACTAAATATATGCATGTTTCAAAACAATCACTCTTACACTAAATATCTAAATGTTTCAAAACAATCACAACAATCACTCTTACACTAAATATCTGCATGTTTTAAAACAATCACTCTTTCACTAAATATCTGTATGTTTCAAAACAATCTCTCTTACACTTAATATCTGCATGTTTCAAAACAATCACTCTTACACTAAATATCTGCATGTTTCAAAACAATCATTCTTTCACTAAATATCTGCATGTTTCAAAACAATCACAACAATCACTCTTACACTAAATATCTGCATGTTTCAAAACAATCACTCTAACACTAAATATATGCATGTTTCAAAACAATCACTCTTACACTAAATATCTGCATTTTTCAAAACAATCACTCTTACACTAAATATCTGCATGTTTCAAAACAACCACTCTTACACTAAATATCTGCATGTTTCAAAACAACCACTCTTACATTAAATATTTGCATGTTTCAAAACAATCACTCTTACATTAAATATCTGCATTTTTCAAAACAATCACTCTTACACTAAATATCTGCATGTTTCAAAACAACAACTCTTACACTAAATATCTGCATGTTTCAAAACAATCACTCTTTTTTACTAAATATCTGCATGTTTCAAAACAATCACTCTTACACTAAATATCTGCATGTTTCAAAACAACCACTCTTACACTAAATATCGGCATGTTTCAAAACAACCACTCTTACACTAAATATCTGCATGTTTCAAAACAATCACTCTTACACTAAATATCTGCATGTTTCAAAACAATCAATCTTTCACTAAATATCTGCACGTTTCAAAACAATCAATCTTACACTAAATATCTGCATGTTTCAAAACAATCAATCTTTCACTAAATATCTGCATGTTTCAAAACAATCACTCTTACACTAAATGTCTGCATGTTTCAAAACAATCACTCAATTTTTTCCTATAACAGATGCCTTTATGACAACTGGTAAAAGACCTATGAAAACAATACAATTCCCAGACTCTTGAGAAACAAGAATATGTGTCTAACGAATATAATGCCCCGCCTCACAACTATTTTGAACAATGCTGTATTTTGTGATCAGTAAAGCAAGAAGTTGGTTGCATGGATATATTCTTATTATGAATCTGATTTAATTATACCCTAATGGGTATTTAATTTAATGGGTGTTTAATTATAATAGCATACACCCTACACAGAAAAGAAACTTAAACCTAAGGGTAAACCTCATACTACCCCCTTTTTTCCATGATCAGTGAAGCATGAAGTTAGGAACATGGATAAATTTTTATTATGATTTTTGTTTAAATATACCCTAATGTGTATTTATACAAAGTTTCATGATAATAGCATACATCCTTCACAGAACAAAAACCTAAACCAGAGGGTAAACCTAACTTGGGACAGACGGACGGACAGACCCGAACTCTATATGCCCCCTACTATAGTAGGCGGGGCATAAAAACTCAGAGAAAGGCTTTGGTACACCAATGCAAAACCTGCATTTATACTATCCGTAAGTCAATACAGATAAACCTGTCTATTGTATACACTTTTGGACCTAGTTTGGATTTGAGAAGTGGTCAGATTAGACAGGTTTGAAAAACTTGAGACTTAATATGAGTATTGGTTTTCTTATGTAACCGTAACGATAAATAAAATGCTGAATAATGGGTAACGTGAATTCATTAATTCACTATCGATATCATTATCAACTAATAACCCAATAATGGATAGCTACCAGAAAATGCATATACTCTGTTCATCAACTAGACAAAGCAAGACACTGTGGACTGAGGATTAAAATATCCACCTAAAACACCATGGCCAAAACAACTTCAGTGACAAATTGGCCAAAACCACTTCATATGCCAACCTTGTCAAATAAATTTAATATGTCACCATGGCCAAATTACATTAATGAAGACAAATTCATTTCCAAGATGAAAAATAAACCAACAAAGATTTATCAGCTTTGCCAAAATATGTACCGATAACCAATAGATGAAAACAATATTCTGTACTATGACTACTATAGTGCTAAGTAAGAAAATGTGACATAATTCTGTATCACACAGAAAGTCCAGAAATATTTTGTTTTAGTAGAACATATATTACAATGCTGTAAATGAGGGTGTTAAAAGAAACCCTTCAAAGGACAATTGCATTCATTGCTTTCAAGCAAAATTTTCTTTCACTAAAAGCCAGTGGGATTGCTTCCAACTTGTAAAAATTCACTGATCAATCAAAAGTCACAGAAATCATCTTAAATACTGGCCATTGAATATAATTTTTTTTCCTAATATGATTTATTTAAATGGTGGAATTTTCCAATTGCCTTTGAAGGTCCTTGTAACCACCATCCAATACATGCAAGACATATGGGGTTAAACATGAGAGCCTTACCAGACCCTTGTCTACTTAATGGATCTGTAAAAACCAGACAATATCATTTTTTCTCTCTCTCTCTAAGGTATGGTATAACTTTTTTATATCATCATTGTGTCTTGCCATCTTTGGCAAATATAAAAGGTTGTAAAAAGGTCAATTCCATATGGAAAAATAAATTCTGTTTTTGATACAGACTTTATCATGGCCAGTATCAAGAAAGCCCATATGAGCAAACTGGATGTGTTACACCTTTATAAAGTCTAGTTGTCAGGAGCCAACAAAGCTAGCCTGGTGTTGGACTGACCCCAATGCACAATCAATTTTAAAGTTACACATTATTGTAACTGTTATGCAAATTTGATATAAGAAAGTCGCATGCAAAATAGGAACTCCCTACTATCTGGCAGCAAGTGCCCTCAGGGTGATGGGAAGGTCCAAATGTATGGTACTGCCAGAAAGATCTTATCATAGGCAAGTCACATACCAAATACATTTGTATAAACACCTTATTGGGCTATAAGGTCCTGAAAATTTTTGTTTGTCCACATCCAAGAAATGTAACTCTTACAAAATGACAAATTCAGGAGTGGAGACCATGAACTTAGATATCATCTATTACAAATGATACTAAGTATATAATTTGATTGCTATGCGTTCCATGCTGAAACCAACCAGTAATCCTTTTTTGGGGTGAACTTTGAACTATCTGTGCCATGACAAGATGAGTTATATACTAAAACTACTGGTTTCCTGTTACTTTTCATGCTTATCACTCCATAACAATTATGTTAAGTAACAACTAAACAAAGTGTTATGTAACCATAACAACATGGTGCACCATGGGATGGGAATTACCGTTCTTGTCACTTGTGATATATCTGTCCACAACTGAAGATTTTAAGTATACATTTATGCTGGTACAGTCAACTCCATTTAATTGAATACCTCTTAATAGAATATTTCTCTTAATTGCATACAATTCTGCTGCACAAAACCATTTACTATATGGTTCTATATTATTTATTCCTTTTAATTGCATATTGAATAGTTAAAAAATCCTAATTGAATAGTTTCATTTTCAAATCATGACATGTTTTGTGAAATTTAACATTAAAAGTATATATTTTTTGCAAAGTATTCTGAAAAAAAAACTAATTAAAATGAGATATTTCATTATGAAATGTCAAATCAATTAATAATTTTGTGAAAACAGACTGTAATTTCTGTGTTTGTTTAATGATTAACTCATCATTTGACACTTTTCAAGTTTATTGACATGTTTTTACAGCAAGGATGACAACTCCTCTTAATAGAATATTCCTGTTAATAGCATATTTTTCCCTGACAAATAAGGTATGCAATTAACAGGAATCCACTGTATAAACTTAACAAATACCTAAATACTGAAGTTTCTGTGAATTTGATTTCTGCATATGCGCATTTCGACAACTTATGTCTCTTCAGTGCAGATAAAATTTAAAAGTTTGGAAGACCATAAACTCAAAGAAGTTTAATAATTCGTAAAGGTTCCGCGGAACCTGGCGTCTCGCCTGCTCACTCCGCTTTCATTATAATTTGGCCTATTATTAAGATGTTGTTACTAAAAATTCTAAGAAATAACTGGTCTTTGAGAGTATCAGGAAATTTACCAAAATTGGAACCAAATTTTGAAATCTAACCATTGGCAATATAAGTTTTAACAAAAATTCATCCAAAAAGCATGGTTGCTAAAAAGAATTTCAAAAAATTGCTCGTCTTTGACTCAGTTTGAGAGTATCAGGAAATTTACCAAAATTGGAATAAAAATTTTTGAAATCTAAACATTGAAAAATTTTGTTCATACTAAAATTCAAACAAGAATTCCCCAAAATTGCTTGTCTTTGAGAGTTTCAGGAAATTTACCAGAATTGGAATACAAAATTTTTGAAATATAACTTTTGAAAAAAAATGTTTTTACTAAAATTGATCCAAAAAGCATGGTTGCGAACAAGAATTCCCAAAAACTGCTGGTCTTTGAGAGTTGCAGGAAATATACCGAAATTGGAACCATATCTTTTATTATTAAGTTTCAGAAATATGTTTGGTAAGAAAAATTGCTAAAATATTTGATTGTATGCAAAAATTTCAAAAATTGTTAAGTCTTGGACATTTTCAGAAAATTTACCAAAGATGGAACCAGAATAAAATCCTGAAAGTTTATTGCTTATCTATAGACTACATGCAACAATTCTATGCCAAAATTAAATTTCCTAAGTTCCAATTTGTTTAAACTTTGTTGATATTATGGACCAAAGTGAAAATTTAGTCAAATTCATTGATGCAGAAAATATAGGTCAAGGTGACATAATTCTGGTATGGGTGTAGGTTACTACTAAAGATGTAACCAATTACCAATCATCATCTGTCCATGGCATGTAGGTGTTGAGATATAGTGGAAACAAAAATCTTTTATTCAAAAAACTAAGTCCAACAAATGGCAAAATACGGAAAAATTGGAATTAATTTTTTTTCAAAAATGTACTTGGGATTCAATAATGAAGTTGTACTGAATATTGCGTCAAAAATTCATTGCTATTGAGCAAGATTTCAGAAAGATATTGAAGTTCAAAAAAAGTTTAACATTTGGGTTAACCAAATGTTGACAACGACACCGACGACTTTGACGGAATCTATGGTCGCTATGTCTCGCCTTCGCGACATTCGTCGCAGGCGAGACAAAAACTGATGGAGAACAATTAACCGATATGATGTTTTTCAATCTACTCATATTTGTTTTAATTATCTAGGATGTGTCTATGTGCTCCATTTGATTATCATGAATCTTGAATATAATTTCAACAAATGATGAATAACACTCAAGGAGGTTCGCTCTTCATGTTTTGGGGTTTTTGTCAGATTTATGGAATCCTCGGGTTTTATTCATTTAAAAGTAATATAATTTTTTGCCCATTAACCCCCTTATTTTTTTCCATAATTTCATTTTATACATCTTTGTGAGCATTCTGAAATTTTTTTATTTGATTCTATTTATTCTGTCACATTCATTCATGGTCAAACCATGTAAATGTTAATCCTATGAGAAATTAGAGGAGTTCGGTTTCCCGGAAAATTTGCAATCACTTAAATCTCCAAAAACTAGATCATCAACCTATCATTTTTTTTCACTTAAATTGTTTCTTTTTTAATTTTCTAACATAAATTCATGTTTATTTGAAATCCTATTTATTTTCAAATGGACTAGCGAACCCCCTTAACATCTTTTCATTGAACTGTACACATGAAAACTAGAGAAAATTGGAAAAAACAAACAAGATGAAACTACTGAAACATAAACTCTGAAAATTATACAACGTTCCTATTATTGTAAATTCTCTGGCATATTTCAATGATTGAAACAATTGTAGGTTATCTCCCTTTACCAAGTTAACTATACATAGTCAAAATGGAGAGAATTTTAATATCTCAATATCAATAGAGGTTTATTGATGTGCCATTAATCACATAATTTTAATTTAATAGTTATACTAATTAGAGTATCTTACCCTTGACCATATATAACTAACTAGCCACAGGGAGATAATTATTTTTTCACAATAATGTAAATCACATATATTAATTTCTGAATATTGAAATGAAATTTATTTTGATGTCTGATCTGAAAGTCAAGCAAGTTTTTCTAGAACATCGAGAATTTTGTAATATATAATCCAGTATACCGTCTTGGAGCAGGAATAAAAAGTATAACAGTGAAGGTTTTCCTGCTGTCAATTGAATAAATGATTTGATAATGATAAATCTAACTCCTATGTATGTCACAAAATGACATAAAAATACATAACCATCATTTCAAAATAAATGTGAAACATATCAGTCAACATGTATTTACATTGGCCACTATAACTGAAATAAGATGTCTTACCTGTACTGGTTACAAATATCATACTACTAGGTTGTGATGGTCCCTCTAAATTTTCTGATGATACTTCTACTTGATAATATGTTGACGGTTTCAAACCAGTGATTTTAATTGAGGTAGCATCATTTGCTGGTGTTAAAGTTTTCCAACCAGATATAAGTCTTTTAAACTGGAACTCATTGCTCTGAGATTTGTTAGGGAACACCTCAACCTGTTTAAATAAAAGTAAGACTGAACATGGTCAGGTGAAGCCAGTATATCTCCTTTCCTTGGTGTATCATAATTTTAGAAACAAAAACAACTAGCCCAGACTTTTATTTTCAGCTTCAGATATATAGACGATGTACTTTCTCTTAATAACCCAAGATTTAAAGAATATTTACATCGTATCTACCCCAATGAACTTGAAATTAAAGAGACAACCAATACACCTGATTCTGCTTCATACCTTGACCTTTTATAATACATTGACGAACATGGACGTCTGAAATCTAGATTATATGACAAACGTGATGATTTTGACTTTCCAATTGTGAACTTTCCCTTTCTCTGCAGCAATATACCTGCATCCCCAGCATATGGAGTATATGTTTCACAATTAATTCATTACTGTAGAGCATGCAGTACATACAGTGACTGTGGAAAGAGCAAAAGCACAGTCACAAAAACTGCTGAGTCAGGGATATGTTCAGCCTTTGTTACTTTCGTCCCTTAAGAAATTCTATGGCGTCATCATGACATCATAGATAGATATGAAATGTCAGTGTCACAAATAAAAACTGACATTTTCAGCTAGATTCGCGTCTTCCCGGATTTGACATTACCGGTTTTGACTTTACCCTGGATTGACCCACTGACAGTGTGACGGGTGCT
>MJUU01020688.1:110070-124623 GCA_002080025.1 Modiolus philippinarum
AAAAAAACTTAACCTGGTCACTGGACCGTGAAATTGAGGTCAAGGTCAAAAGCCATATGGCAGACTGACATGTACTAACCAAGACCAAGCTATATACCAAATATCATTGACTTCTAGCTTGTAGTTATTGAGAAATGGACTTAAGCAAAAAAACTTAACCTGGTCACTGGACCGCGAAATATAGGTCAAGGTCAGATTTTTTTTGGGTCCGACAGATAGGGTTCGCCGTATGCTACCTATGGACCAAATATAAAGTTCCTACATCAAAGGCTTCTATATAAAAACTTGAGTTTACGCCGCCGTCGCCGTCAGACTTTGCATGCCTATGTCTCGCTTTCTGCGACTTTGGTCGCGGGCGAGACAAAAAATTGGTCTTTCCTCCAGAAAATGCTATTTTAATGTCAGAACACGAATGTTTTTATCAGCTGCCATTACTGTCAACAAACCATGTGATCGGTAAAGTGTTGATTTTGTGAAAATGAGCTATTCTCTTTATTTTTCTTAGCTATGGTGTACTTGTACATGAGATTATATCTCATGTGTATACTTTGTTTAAAAATGTTATCTAATTTATGTAAATTCTAAAACCTAAGGTTGAACTCCCTCCATCGTAGTTTTGTCCTTAGCTGATTATTCGGATTTCTTTGGTTTTATGCATTTTAAACATTTTTTGAAACTGTGGATTTCCTATATTTGGGTTCTAGTGCTGCTGATGAGGAATTAATTTCTGAAATGGCCATACTGCTCATTAAAATTTATTACAGTTGGAGTTTACATATGTGTTATTGTCTCATGTTCATTTACTCCATATCCTTTCGTGAAATATTTAATACAGGAGTTTGTCTTTTAATGCTGTGTGGAGTTGGTAAAACAATTCCCCGTGTTGAGATGTATAATCTTTATTTTTCTTAGATATGGTGTACTTGTACATGAGATTATATCTCATGTGTATACTTTGTTTAAAAATATTATCTAATTTATGTAAATTCTAAAACCTAAGGTTGAACTCCCTCCATCGTAGTTTTGTCCTTAGCTGATTATTCGGATTTCGTTTGGTTTTATGCATTTTAAACATTTTTTGAAACTGTGGATTTCCTATATTTGGGTTCTAGTGCTGCTGATGAGGAATTAATTTCCGAAATGGCAATACTGCTCATTAAAATTTATTACAGTTGGAGTTTACATATGTGTTATTTACTCCATATCCTTTCGTGAAATATTTATATCATATTGCCCCTGACAACATTTAACGTGCCAAAGCTGCAAAATTATGGGATTAAGTGACTTATTATTACATTCCATAACAGTTTATAGGGAATGAAAGGCTTAGAAATATAAAATTAAATGTAAAATAAACACAGATATGACGGTCCGCATGGAACCTGTTCCGATTTTTCCATCTTACTTGAACTTCCTGATTGATGAACCGATGTTATTTTTCTTCAAGTTTTGTCGTGTTTGAGCCTTTTTATCATTAAATACTTTCAGGAAAGGCTTCAGATATAGTAAATAAAGACTCGTTCAGTTGATAAACTATGAAAATACCGATTTACAGGTACAAAATAACTATGATCATACCGATCTCCACATAGACTTTGTTGGTTGAGGTCCCAGCGTACTAAAGTTTTTTCCCTGGGTTTAAGGTCAAAAAGGGCCTGCGGATTATACACAAATGCGGATAATACATGGCCTTTCACGGTATATCAAGAATGATCATACGTAACTGAAAAACTTTGAATTAAGAGATAACCATACTGTATTTCAGGATCTGAGGGGGGTAAATCGTAGATTTTACTGTCGCAAACAGAGTTTTCCGGAGACGCATTAGCTGAGCTGGAACACGGAGGTTTGCAACAGTAAAATCTCAGATTTACTCCTGAAGATCCTAAAATACAGTTTGGTTATCTCTATTCTAATGCAAAACTGAAAAAGAACGTTTTTAATCGATTTTAAAATTACAGGAAGTTTGGTGTGCATCTGTGCAATTACGTTGCTATTGGTTCAGACGGTAAATCATGATTTTACCCCCTGAAAATTTTGAAGCCATCCAATCAAAATTAGCGTTACAAACATAAGTGCATTAGAATTCGCCGTTTACGACATGCACAAAAGTCTGAAGTCATATGAAAAAGAAATGAAATGGGGTAAATGTCAAGGAGACAACATCCGGATATCCAGGTTAAAACGACCCAAAACAAAGCATCTAGGGGTCACTGTACAGTCTTCAGCACAGTGAGGAACCTCACACCATATAGCAAGCCCTAAATGGCCCCCAAAAAGGTCAAAAGTGAATAAATCAATGGAAACAAACCACATCCAATAACCCAAATATCAAGAAACTAAAATTTCATAAGAGGACAAGCCAATGACCAACATATTCCTGACTTGGGACAGGGGCAAAAATTGCGGTGGGGTTAAACTCGTTTTCTTGAATCCAAACACTCCCCCTATGTGTGGTAAATATCTAAAAAATAAGTACACAAAAAGACTAGTGCATTTTCAAAATTTTTTTCAAACAGGTGAAAATTTCTAAGTTTTGGATTGTTCTATTTTAGAGTGATCAAGTAACTTGATGAATCAGTGGACCCGAATTGACCTACCTAATAATAGCAAGGTGCACTCGTTCGGGGTTAACAATTGTTATCCGCAGACTTTTTGTTTGTAAACATCGAATAGAAATTAGCAGTACATTAACAATTTTATTTCAAATATTTCTTTTGGGTTTAATGCATGCATATTTCAATTACATGTTTAAGTATTTTGCTGAATTATATCATTTACGGGTATGCTTTTTCTTAAATCAAAAGGGGGTCCAAGCACATGGTAAAAGCCAGAGTGAGACTTGTTTATCATCTGACTTAAAAATATACCTGCCTATACCTATTTCAGAATGGTCCAGTCTAGTCGAAAATTGTGTGTGGGAAAATATCATCCATTTAAAAGCATGGAGCATTTTAAAGGTGTTTTTTCTTTCAACATGTATTCGAAATCATCAAATTAAAAGTGGTTCCAGAAGTGTATAATATTTTTACACAACCATGCAAAATCCGGTGCCGAAATATGCAATACATGTATTTAGCTAGGCTATGGAATAGCCTAGCAATATAGATAGTTCTTGGGGTGAAGTGAGGAGTACGCTTGCGCAGTGAGGAGAACGCATGCGCAGAAGACTATTGACCAATTGGAATTTCAGATTCTCGAAAATCAAAATGGCGTCCAGTTTCGTCCTGATAAAATGGGGTGGGGTTTAATTTTTCTGTTTCCCTGTTTCCTTGTGGAAGTTGAAAAGTATTATAAACATTTACTATAGGTGGTACTGGGAACAGGTTTGTAGAGGATGATGGGATTGGTATTACAATATTGCTTAGCCAGATTTATAAATATAGATATGATAAAAAGAATAAGAACAGTTATGTATAAATTTAAAACCAGAAGTTAATGTATTGTGCAATAATCAATAATATACAAATATGGTTTTTCTGATATGTGTTAAACAAAGCGTGATTGTAGTTTGTGGAGATTCTTAGGCAATGGAGAAGAAAGGTGGAAAGAGATAGAATTGCGTTTTTTGCGGAAGAATAAAGAGCTACCCTAGGAGAATGCAAGAACAGAAAAAAAAACAAAAGCACGAAACTACTTTGAGTTGTTGTTGGCATAAAATTAGAAGTTTGATCGAACCAGTGACTGTTTTATCACATGTGACTCAAGTATTGATTTGAGTATACAAATACATCATGAGCCACCACACCCTTGTCAACTCAAACACTCAATTTTCTATCCAAGGCTATTCCATAGCCTAGCGTATCGTTTTTATTTCATAAAAACCATTATCCGATTTATATCATCCACTTATGTTTATAAAGTCCCTCGTGTTTTCTAGTTAAGTCAGCAGAAGAGAATTTCCATTATCTAAAGGAAGAGAAACAGACTTTAGGAAGATTTTGAAAATTGATTGAGGAATTGGTAAATGAAAAATGACCATGGCCATAGTGTATTGACTGTAAACACAACTATCAACTAAAATGACCCTTTATTACTAACCTAGTTCTATATTACTTCACCAGAGTCAAATATGTACTGTCAGTTAAAATCAAATTATTAGCTATGGCCTAATCATGGCAATGAATTTATTTACTTTGTTGATAATGAGATCATTCATTGGTTTAATGATAAAATCTTATAAGTAACAATTTACTTGTTTTCTCTTTGTTTTAAGATGTAGGGTGTTTATGTGATAACATGATCTATGCCATCAACCATATCAAGAATGATATTAAAAGAACAATGACAGTATTTCCATTATGATCATGGTACTGTCATGATTTCTAATGATTTTACTTTCTTGCGATTTTAGAGGCAACACACTTTAAACATCAGGTTGCACATGTTGTCGTGCTACATAAACCCCATTCATATTATTTTACACATTAAATAGGAAAAAATGACTAAGTCAAGCCAAACAGGAAGTTGATATCATAAGATGACCAAAATTACTTAAGACGCATTCCCCCTATATTGAAGTCAAATACCAAATTTGAAATTAATCTGCCCAGGAGTGGCCAAGAAAAATGAAGTGAAAATTTTCACTATGTTAAATAAAGGGAACAATGGCTAAGTCTTGCCAAACAGGAAGTTGATATCATAGGGTGACCAAAATCACAACACATTCCCCCTTTGTATAAATTCAAATAACAAATTTGAAATAAATTGACTCAGCTGTAGCTGAGAAGAGTGAAGAACTTTGCACAGACAGACAGACAAAACAGTATTCCAATATACCGCCACTTGCAATCATAACACACCTAAATTTCACAAGTATATATTTTTACCTCAGCATATTTGACTCTCATGGTGGTTATTGGCCTTCCTCCATTATTAATTGGTTGCCATGTCAAAATGTACTCTATTGGTTTATCCCCATATATTTTGGATGATTCAGCAAATACTGCTGGATATGGCTCTTCTACAAATAGATCATTAATTCATCAGACTTTTATTTCATATACTAATATCAGGGCACCTAAAAATCTGAATAAGAAAATAGTCATAAAATCTTCAAAGCTTTCCATACTTAATATTTCAATGAAATATGATTTCATACCTTCAAATCAGATGAGATTATGATGAAATCTATGCATTCAAACAAGAAGTTGCATGCGTTCTCACGCCAACCAAATACATTTGTACCCACTCACACTAAATTTTCACTAAAGTAGTTGATGGAGCAAAGCAACAAATAATTCTCACAGTGCACAACTCATTACAAGAAAGCACCATAGCAAATATAAAATGATTCACTTCAGACTGAGATGAAAATTTTGTGGTAATAAATTTTGGGACAGGTAAACCAAAGAATAGGTGCATTCCAATATACCCTTCACTAGTAGAGTGGAGATATAATGATACATGTGCATTTGGTCTGAAACAAAAACTGTATAAAAACCATTTTTCCAGTTCTTAACCTTAACTTACTTTATATCAAAACAAAATACACTAAAACTTATGTTTTGACAAAACAGATTAGTTTAAAGTAGCACAACAGTCTTTTGAAGAAAAATTTCAATCCTTTCTTTTAATGCACATAATTTTGATACTAGTAAAGACACAGTAACAAATGTGGTATAAAATAAAAGGAAAATGATTAAATTGTCTGTTAATGCTAATTTCAATAGTATTCCTTATAAGCATCAATGCCAACATTTCCTTATTTGGCAAAATATTAGATTTTTAAGGGTTATATTTGTAAAATGGAAAGTGTCTCAGATTATTGAAACAAGGCCTACTTAAAAATTGAATGAATTTTATAATTTGGAAAAATAAAAATTTCACAGAGTTAAAATTAAAATTTCAATTATTTTCAAACCAGATCCTATATAAAAAATCTGAGACATGGTATTGTTGCATTTTGATTGTTCTATCAGATAAAGTAAACAAAATTCAGCTACCTGTAAAGATGTAAACATAATTTTGATTTTAAAAATCTAACACGAAAATCATAATTTTTTGCCAAATATGGAAATTTGAATACTGATACTTAAAAGAATAATGTTGAAATGAGCATTACAAGTTAGTTCAATCTTTTTCCTTTTATTTGCTACCTGATTTGTCATTGTATCTTTACTAATAATGAAGTTATAGGCATTCAAAGATGGGTACCGAAAATTTCCTTCAAAAGACTGTTGTGCTACCTTAAACAAACATGAAATCTTAGTGAAACAGACTGTCACAATCAAATTCGATGTTTTTTACAGATTATTTTTTGCTTGACTTACGTGGTGGCATTGTGGTGTACTGTAAAGGGAATTCAGGACTACTACCAACTTCACTTTTTGCAGTAATTCTAAATGTATATGGAGTGCTGGGATTAAGATTTTCTGCTACAACTTCCACTGATTTCTGTGTACCTGAAAATGAAAACATGTCAAAAGTGTCAAACAAATTACGCATTTTACAAATTTAAATAAAACACTAGAAAAGTTTATTGATAACCGTTATCTCATGATTGATCTTAAAAAATATCTGCCATTCAAGAAATAGAACTGACGGTCTCAATGGGTAACCTTTCAACCCTGTTAGTCCTTTTGTTGGACAGCGATTGTAAGAATACTCTGCCAATTAATTTTATGTTTGTTGAGAATCTCGCCTCCATGGATAAAAAGGCATGGATGTAGCATTGTTGAAATCTAGCAACAAATTCAACTTAAACCTGTGCTTGGGGCTGTCTTGAACTTACTATGAGGTATGAGCAAGGCTCATTGTTGAAGGTCTCGTGGTGATTTCAAGATGAAGAACAACAATAAAAGCGTTGTTCCATTTCTTTGATTTACCATGTATTTGTACAGACTTTGTGAGTTTACTCCATATCCCTTCATTGATTATTGGTGTGATGCAGCTACTTTCTTATTATTTTTTTTGTCCTTGTTTTTCTTCTTGCATTAGTTTCTGCTACCTTTATAATTTTTCCTATGAATTTCTACTTGGATATTTGTTTGAAAATGTACCTAACAAATTAGACACACTATACATAATATATAAAGTAAGGACTTTGTTCTTCCACTTGTTAAGTATTCTTTTCATTGATATGTATTCACTTATGTGTATTTAACGAAGTACTACATGTAAGACCCCTAAAAAACACAGCGGCTAAATTCTTAATACATACTGCTCTACACAATTTTATAACATGCCCAACATTAAATTGTCTTTTCTTCACCAATACCATATTTGTTGTCTGTTGTGGACAAATAAGAGGGTAGGAATGGGTGTATCATTATGACGGTTTACGGCAAAACATTAGTCCAGTTGATGTTAACAATAATTTTTATGCCTTCACCTTAAAATTGCCAGATATTTCTACAAAAATATGTTAGGGCAAATGACGATAATTTTTCTCAAAATAAGAATAATGGTACAAGATTAGGTAATTTCATGAATCACGCTAATATATTTATGAAGATTAATAGTAAAATTTTGACCCATTTGACATGAAAGATAGTTGAAAACAGGCTATTAATGGGTAATGATAAATGGCATTCATACCTTTGAATAACAATGTACATGTAACATTCTGAGACATTTGTAGATTATCTCTCTGTGCCATGTGAGCTGTATATGTTCAAAGGGATTCACTGATTACCTTAGTGATTACTTTGATTACTTACTAATACCAACTGTAACAGGCTGTTGATTACCTTAAATCACTGATTACATTAGTGATTACTTTGATTATTTACTAATACCAACTGTAATATGCTGTCGATTAGCGTAATTCACTGATTACCTTACTGATTACTTTGATTACTTACTGACACCAACTGTAATAGGCTGTCGATTAGCGTAATTCACTATAATTTCTTCCACTGGTGGTTTAGCACTAGGAACATTTATAACAAGTATCAGTGATACAGGTGTTGGGTTCTTTATGTTAGCAGTAGGACTAATTGGTGGATCTATCAAAAGAGAACACAAATTTAAATAATGTGATGAAACACCAACAAACATTTATATTGTACATTAAAGCAACATTCCTCTGGCATGTGGAAGAGAATAAAAAACATAAAAAATGTAACAAAGCTAGAAGATGGCCAGATGCCTGTTTTAAAGAATCATCAAAGTGCAATTTTGATGAAGTTTGGTTCTCAATGTGTAGCCATTTCAGAAAAGATCTTTGAAGGCTTTTCCCATACATCCAATGTTCTCTGCTTGCAGTCGTCGTGGATAGGGTGCACACCTGCAGAACATAACTTGTAAAGGAAACCACACAAGAATTATTGTGACCAAGTTCCAATTGAGCAAGTGGTTTTGGAGGTTTTATGGGGTTCCCATATAAGGTGGGTTCCACACTGACAACCATCTTGGATCGGGTGCAGACTTGTTGAACAAGACTTCTGCCAGAAACAATTTTTAAAGAGAAGAAACAATTTTTAAAGGGAACCACTTAAGTAAGGGTTTGTAAATCAAGACTAAATTTACTTTAATGAATTTTCTCAGAAGAACAAATTATGGAAAGGGGGGGGGGGGGTTCTCATTTATCCCTTCGACAGCTGTCATATTTGAACTTGTTTCATGAACATTGAAATAATGTTTGTTTTATTCTTCTAAAAGGAGACAGAGTCCTTGTGTTCTGGTTATCACACAGGTGGAAGATCATTCTATGTATTGAGGAAATGAAAGCCCTCTTTTCATAAATAATACAAATCAAATAATCTGTCTCCCATGAATGGACCAAAAGATGTAATATTCCCGACTATGTCTGAAGGCACACTCTCCCATGAATGGACCAAAAGATGCAATATTCCCGACTATGTCTGAAGACACATTCTCCCATGAATGGACCAAAAGATGCAATATTCCCGACTATGTCTGAAGGCACACTCTCCAATGAATGGACCAAAAGATGCAATATTCCCGACTATGTCAGAAGGCACACTCTCCCATGAATGGACCAAAAGATGCAATATTCCCGACTATGTCTGAAGGCACACTCTCCCATGAATGGACCAAAAGATGCAATATTCCAAACTGTGTCTGAAGGCACATAATCTGCCGTCAGGCACTTTACTTGTAGGCACTTTACTTGTAACAACAGCAGTATAATACCAAAGGAACAAAGGAGTGGAATTTACAAAAATTGAAGTCCAAAGACATGGCCAAAACGAGGACACACAAAACAATGACATTAGACAGATACATAACACAGAAATAGAAATCACAACATTCAAAATAAAGGCACTCACAGTATGAACTCCAGATAACTGAGAGTGAAAACAGGTGCTCCGGAAGGTTATGCATGTCCTGCTCTGTTAACAGCACCAGTCACATACTGATAACACTTAAGTTTGTGTAATATTACAAAAGACTTTTCAGTTTAATGATAATGTAGAATACAACAGTAAGTATCTCGACATTTAGTATATCAGCCTAAAATTTATATTTCATCATTTTTTTACCTGCTTTTTTCAGTGTGAAATTTCTGGTACTTTCTCCAATGGAATTGAATGCTTTACATGTGTAGACCCCATAAACTCTTTTCTCAGTTGAGAAGTCCACCAAGAACTACAATTAAACACATTTATACACTATGTTAGTATACAGAAGTTTGATTGTTTACATGGCATGTAATTACCAATAAGGCAAACTATAATGTCTTCTGTAATGTATCCTCATCATACAATATATCGAAAAAATACAGAGAGCTTCTGTTCACTTCATATGCCCCTAATCTGAATCTATCAGCATAAAAATTCATGGTGTCATTAAACATATGTAACTTTCAATACTGCTGTAAAGGAGGGTTGCATCGCCACAGTTAAGCTAAATACCAAGTCGCTCTGATTTCAGTTGCTGGGCAAACTGTGACCAAAACAAGATGTGTATGTGGAACAATACATATGCCTCCATCAATTCTGGTACTAATCAACAATAAATAACACTATACTATGATACTATGAGTCATGAAATTATATGTGATACTAGACGTGTCATAATAATACTAATGCCTCTGACAGCCAATAATCAAGCAATCTAGCCATTGAAGAATTCCCACAAAACTCAAACTTGATCTGTAACTCATTAAGGATGTATTCTCTTGAGGGGTCAAAATTTTTGAAGAGAAAACCATATGTCTGTGAGCATTTTTTTGTGCTAGAGTCATTTGAAAACCCCTATTTTTGATGTTTCTGTGCAAATTGCATCAATTTTGGCCTATGTTGGGACCATTTTTTTACTAAAATATCGATTTCTAGCATCAAGTTTTCTCTCAAATTTCCAGATTGTTAGATCACATGAGTCTGAAGAAAATTCAATAATGAAAAACATAGATCCATGATGATATCAGAAAGTTTTGTAAGAAAATGTTCCTTTTTTGGGGCAAATTTAAGACTTCGTAAAATCTGTAATAATCCAGATTTTTCAAAATTCCCATCAACTACACTGTCAAACTCACCATTATTTGTTTAAATAGTTGGACAATTATATCTTGAAGTATTTAGAAAAGAAATCATATGAATAAGACAAGTACTTTTCTTGAAAATTTATTTTTATTACCCCTATCCCAAAATCCGCTACATTCTGATGGAGATCAATGGTCAAATTTGGTCCAAAATAGAATTTTCCATTTCTCAACAACTACTGGTCGTAGGTTCACAATATTTTTACACAATTTGGGAGGGTCATTATATAATGTATTTCAATAAAAAATAAAGGGCTACGCCGAGCGCAGCATGATACGACCGCAGCATGTCGTCCACTGAAATCTGAAAAAGTGTAATTTAAAGCAAGTATGGACAAACGAAAGAGCTTGACACAATAATTAGAAGGACGCAATAAGGAGATTGACCCAGAAATTAGCTGGACACAAACTAGGGAAAATAAAAATTAGCCCTTATGACTCCTTATGATTCCTCTTTGACCCTTTATAGCGCAGAAACGGTAAGAGCTACGCCCAATCCATTGACATACTGCTGAAAGCTTATATCAAGAGGAATCCAAAGAAAAAAGACCATCAAAATGCGATGAAAAATAAAAATTTGAGGTAATCTGCAAATTTGCAGTTTTGGCCCCTGTGAACCCTTATAGCACGGAAACAGTAAGAGCAAAGCAAAATCCGTTGACATATTACTGAAAGCTTACATCAAGTGGAATCCAAAGAAAAAAATCCCATCAAAATCCGATGAAAAATAAAAATTTAAGGTTATCTGTAAATTTATGATTTTGGCCCCCTTTGGCCCCTCATAGCTGGGTAAGGAAACAAGTTATCAAAAATCTAATAGTAGAGCGCTATGTAAATTTTTCATAAGGAATCCTTTGAAAAAAATTGCATCAAAATCGGACTAAAAATAAAAAAATTAAATTTTTGAAATTCGCCCCTTTTGGGCCCCATTTATCTCGTGAACGGTACATGCCACGTGAAATCCGTTGGCATACCCCAGATTGGAAATTTTCTAAGGAGTTTACTGGAAGAAACCCCATCAAAATCCAACAAATAATAAAGATTCTACAGTCAAATATGTGAAAACACCTAATTTAACCCCTTTTGGCCCCTTTTTTTAAAACGGGTGGGGCCACAATGACCAAAACTTACCCAAGCATTCCTTTTGTGCCAAGGAACAATGTGTAAAAATTTCACAAGGATTGATCATCTGGAACTTAAGTTATTGGCCAAAAACAAAAGTGTCTACAGACGACGACAACGACGACAACGACGACGACAGCACCATACCATTATACGACCGCAAAAATTTTTGCGGTCGTATAAAAATGTCACTCATAAGGCAAGTTTTCAGAATTATTCATGAATGAGACTGAAACCTCAGGAGAATACATCCTTAAGGTCATCTAACACACACCAAACATCAAGTCTATAATTCAAACAGTATTTCAACAAAATATAAAAATAAGGCCATTATTTCTTATCTTTAGTTTATGACTCCAAATTTTGTCAAACTGGAAAAAAAAAATAAAATAAAAATTGCTGAATTTTTATTTTTTATTCCCTCCAACCCTGTATTTTTTTAAGCAGAAATAATTAATTTCTGTATAAAATATTTCTTTGTGCTCTAAATCAGTTTTTAATGGTACTGCAATTCTAATTCATTTATTTCCAACAGTATTCAATTAATTTATAACTTGAGAGACCATCTTCAGAAAACCCAGTCATCACAATCTTGATTAGCTTTGATATATGAAACAAGAGGCTCCAAGGAGCCTGAATCGCGCACCTGGCTTTCAGTTGCCACAATCAAGGTAACATTGTAAGTAATACAGTTGATCTTCAGTTTCTCAAACTTTCCTAGCTCAAACAACTCAAATATCTTGAACTGTTTTTAAAGTCTGATAATGTTTTACTATATTTCTTTGTTGGGCTTTTTTGACAAAAAAGTTCTAGCTAAGGACCACTTTCCTAACCAGTTTTGAAGTTGAGATGTCATTTTGTAAATGGCAGTCAACAAACAATTTTCAACATCAGTTTTGAAGTCGCAACATCAATATCTACTTGGAAATCAAATTTCATTGAAATTGGACAATGTTGAATTTTCCCGCCTTTTTTGGCGGCCATTTTAAAAATGGCGGTCAACGAACAATTTTTAACATCAGTTTTGAAGTTGCGACATCAAGACCAATTTGGAAACCAAATGTCATTGAAATCAGACAATGTTGAATTTTCCCGCCTTTTTTTGGCGGCCATTTTGAAAATGGCAGTCAACGAACAATTTTCAACACCGGTTTTGAAGTCGCAACATCAATATATACTCGGAAACCAAATTTCATTGAATTCGGACAATGTTGAATTTTCCAGCCTTTTTTGGCGGCCATTTTGAAAATGGTGGTCAACGAACAATTTTCAACACCGGTTTTGAAGTCGCAACATCAATATCTATTTGGAAACCAAATTTCATTGAAATCAGACAATGTTGAATTTTCCCACCTTTTTTGGCGGCCATTTTGAAAATGGCGGTCAAGGAACAATTTTCAACATAAGTTTTGAAGTCACCACAGCATGGCAAACATTTCATCAATTTACACTTAACCTTCATCTTCTATAGTTTTGGAAATAAAAGATGAAAATCACGAAAATTTTAAAAATTCTGTGAAAAAAGGGCAATAACTCCTACAAGGCTTAATGGATTCTCTTCAAAATTTCAGGGTGGGTAGATCTTGATATGCTGAAAATTTTTGCAATTTACACTTGACCTCTATCTGTTACACTTTTTGAAATAAAAAATAAACCAGAGGCTCCCAGGAGCCTGTATCGCTCACCTGGCTTTCAGTTGCCACAATCAATGTTTTACTATATTTCTTTGTTGGGCTGTTTTGACAAAAAACATTCTTGCTAAGGACCACTTTCAAACCAGTTTTGAAGCTGAGACATCATTTTGTAAATGGAAGTCAACAAACAATTTTCAACATCAGTTTTTAAGTCGCAACATCAAATATCTACTTGGAAATCAAATTTCATTGAAATTGGACAATGTTGAATTTTCCCGCCTTTTTTGGCGGCCATTTTAAAAATGGCGGTCAACGAACAATTTTTAACATCAGTTTTGAAGTTGCGACATCAAGACCAATTTTTGAAACCAAATGTCATAGAAATCCGACAATGTAAAATTTTCCCGTCTTTTTTGGTGGCCATTTTGAAAATGGCAGTCAACGAACAATTTTCAACACCGGTTTTGAAGTCGCAACATCAATATCTATTTGGACATCAAATTTCGTTGAAATCGGACAATGTTGAATTTTCCCGCCTTTTTTGGCGGCCATTTCGAAAATGGCAGTCAAAGAACAATTTTCAACACCAGTTTTGAAGTCACAACATCAATATCCTTTTGGAAACCAAATATCATTGAAATCAGACAATGTTGAAGTTTCCGCCTTTTTAGGCGGCCATTTTGAAAATGGTGGTCAACTAACAATTTTCAACACCGGTTTTGTAGTCGCAACATCAATATCTATTTGGAAACAAAATTTCGTTGAAATCAGACAATGTTGAATTTTCCCGCCTTTTTTGGTGGCCATTTTGAAAATGGCAGTCACCAAACAATTTTCAACACCAGTTTTGAAATCAACATCAATATCTAATTGGAAACCAAATTTCATTGAAATCGGACAATGTTGAATTTCCCCCCTTTTTTGGCAGCCATTTTGAAAATGGCGGTCAAGGAACAATTTTCAACATCAGTTTTGAAGTCGCCACAGCATGGCAAACATTTCATCAATTTACACTTAACCTGTATCTTCTATAGTTTTGGAAAAACAAGATGAAAAATACAAAAATTTAAACATAGGTAATCAACGATTACAGAGTTCGCCTCGTTATGGCACTTTGTCACAGTAACAAAATCTTGACTGGATGTTGACATCACATTTGCATGCCTAAGCAAGGTTACATGATCCTACCATGTATAGTGACTCAGATCTGAACTTGCCTGAAAACTTGGACATAAATCACTCATGCGTAAAACATAAGTCAAAGTGACCTACTTTTGCCTGGATGCTGATGTACCCTCAGGGATGCATGCCTATGCAAGGTTACATGATCCTACCATGTAAAGTGAC
>MJUU01020688.1:125806-137867 GCA_002080025.1 Modiolus philippinarum
CCATGTCAGATTTTTGATATCTGTAATGGTTTTAGAGTTATCAGCCAAAAACTGCAATTTACCCCTATGTTCTATTTTTAGCAATGGCGGCCATGTTGTTTGACCAGCCGACTAATCGAACACAATTTTGAGAAGCCATACCCTGGTGATGCTTCAAGTCAAGTTTGGTTACATTTGGCCCAGCGGTTTCAGAGGAGAAGATTTTCGAAATTGTTGACGGACAGACAGACGGACGACCGACGCATAGTGATGGCAAAAGCTCACCTGGCATAGCCAGGTGAGCTAAAAATGTAAAAATTTTGAAAATTTAACGGAAAAAGGGCTATAACTCCGAGATGGGTTTTAGATTTTCTTCAAAATTGCAGTGGGTAGATCTCATCATGCTGATCATTTTTACCCCGTCAGATTTTTGATATCTGTAAAGGTTTTCGAGTTATTAGCCAAAAACTGCAATTTACCCCATGTTCTATTTTTAGCCACAGCAGCCATGTTGGTTTTCCGATCTGCACCAAAATCACAAACTTTAGTCTCCTCATGCCAAGGAACATTTGTTTTAAGTTTGGTTTCATTTGACCCAGTGGTTTCAGAGAAGAAGATTAAAATGTAAAAGTTTACTGACGGACGACGGATGCCATGTGATGGCAAAAGCTCACATGGCCTTTGGCCAGGTGAGCTAAAAAAATGAAATGATCCGTCAAGATTTTTATTTCATTTTTTTCCCGTCCTCCTTCTGTTGATCATTGACTGAAATTTTCGTAAATCTAAATAAATAAAAACTTTGGGCTAAAGATGATATAAAATTTTTGACAATTTTACAATTTTATCTCCACACTTACAGTAAGACGCCCAGTTGTATCTTGACCAATGATTTCTGATGTGGCTTGGTATCCAGTTCCCATAGTTATGGCTTGACCATCTTTTTCCCATGTTATATTAGCAGAGGGTACACTGGTAGCAATACATGTTATTGTGGTACTCTTTCCTGCCCAACTGTACAACATGTCCTCTTTCACTTTGGAAAAGTTTGGTTTGTCTGAAAATCAAGACAATAAGGAACATTGTTTATTTTGTATGTAATTTTATCAGTCTAATTATTCAAAATTAGCTGTATATTAGTCATCATGATGCAGATTTGTTTCAAAATTTAATGCATTGTGAAGGTAATTGTTTTCTTTTCAATATTTTAAACTACCACTTTTCATCCAAAATGCATCAGAAAATGCTTTTATTTCTAATATCCAATTAAAGTTATATTTAATGGCTAAACTAAAGGCACTATGGTCTAGTAGGGCACAAAATTGATCCCCCCTCATTGGAGTGCAAGGTCCAATAACATTTTTTGATACAAAAAAATAGTGAACAGAGCACAATGGCATATGATTAAAATTTGTGAAATTTGCATAAAATCTAATTCTCTAAAAGTAGAGAATTTAAATAAATGAGAAACTTATTGACAAAAGATGGCTAAGGCTAAAAAGAGGCTCAGAGACTGAACCTGTTTTGCTCACCTATCAAAATGCTACATGACTGATCTTTCAACCCCCCGTTGGTGGCCATGTTTTTTGTTCAATCAGGAATGAACAATCTTCCCTAGATCATTCCAGTAAAGTTTAGATAAATTTCAATAGCTTCACAGTTGATGATGAAATTGATATTTGTCCAATAGGGTCCAATGTTAAACCAAGTAGTATGGTGGCAGCCATGTTTTTTGTCACATCATAACGACATGAACAATTTCTATAAAGGCCCTTCCTGTTGTCATTACAGTACAGTTTAATCAAATTTGCATCAAAAGTTTCAGAACAGATGATAAAAAGATATTGTTTACATAGAGTAAAGTCAAAGGAAGTTTCGTGCTGACAGCCACGTTTTTTGTCAGATCAGAAAGGAATAAGCAACTTTAAAATGGACCTTCCATACATCATTCCTGTAAAGTTTGGTTGAATTTGCTTCAGTATTTTTAAAGGAGTTGATAAAAATGATGCTTTTTCCATAAGGTCTAATGTTAAATATAACTTGCATGCTTGGACCATTTGTCGATTTCAAATCAGAACAAAATGAGCAATCTTTGTAAAGGACCTTCCGTACATCATTCCTGTATAGTCAGGCTGAGTTTGCTTCACTAATTTCAGAGTAGATGAAAATGATGTATTTCCAATAAATACAAGTACTGAGCTAGAAGCCATGTTTTTGTCGGATCAGAAATACCGTATAACGGGTAATTTTCGCAAGGTTTATGAAAGCGCGAAAATAAAAACTCGCGAAATATATGTCAGTACATTTTCATGCATGCTTGTCTGTCACACAATTTTCCATTGGCGAAAATTGATGTCTGTTAAAATTAAATACCCCTCCTTGGGGAATGAATCGCGAAATTTGGCGACCGCGAAAATTACCCGCTATACGGTAATCTTTGTATAGGACTCCTGTAAAGTTTGGTTGAATTTGCTAAAGCTGTTTCAGAAGAGTTGATGAAAATGTTTTTCCCATAGTGTCCAATGTTAAATATAAACTTCATGCTGAAGGCCATTTTTTTGTTTTATCCAAACAAAATGAGCTATCTTTGTAAAGGACCTTCCATACATTATTCCAGTAAAGTTTGGTTGAATTTGCTTCAGTGGTTTCAGGGGAGTTGATGAAAATGATGTTTTTCTCATAGGTTACAATGTTAAATATAAGTTCCGCACTGGCAGCGATGTTTTTTGTTAGATTGCAACAAGATGAGCAATCTTTGTAAAGGACCTTCCATACAACATTTCTTAAAAGTTTGGTTGAATTTGTAGTAGTGGTTTCAGAGGAAGAGATGAAAATGTAAAAGTTAACAGACAATTGAAGGGGGAAAATGGACACCAGGTGATAGCAATAGCTTACACAGACCCCTCCGAGACAGCTGACTTAAAATTTGAATCTGAATTTTTGGTAATTCAATTAAATCTTACCATATTTTGGTTCTTGCCTTATACCCCTTTGGCCTTGACATATTTCAGTTTTTTTTTTATTCACAATAAACATGCCAAACAGAAAGTTGATATCGAAGGATGACCAAAATCACTTGCGACGCATTCCCCCTATATATAAACTCAAACACTAAATTTAAAATAAATCGGCCCAGCAGTAGCTGAGAAAAGTGTGACCAACTTAGGACAGACGGACACAGGGACAGCCAAGGGTATTCCAATACAAGGGTCATAGCAACTTTTGGCTTCAAAAATATAGGAACTAGAGGCTCAGAGACTGAGCCTGTATCGCTCACCTGGCAAAATGCTTCTACGTCATACATGACTAAAAAAGATGTTTCCTTACCAATGGTGGCAAATGTTTAGCTATGTTCTTCATTAGCAACCATGTTTTTTGTCTGATCCTATTGAAATGAATAATTTTTGCAAAGGACCTTCTATACATTTCAGAGATGATGATTATAAGGATGGTTATCTCATTCCTGGCTCCAATGTTGAACTATGTTCTGCACTGGAGGCCATCTTTTTTTGTCAGATCCAAGTACCTTCCATACATCCTTACTGTAAAGATTGGTTGAATTTGCTTCAGTAGCGTCAGAGGAGATAGCAAATAGATGCTTTTCCCTTAGGGTCCCATGTTAGACTATGTTCTGCGCTGGCAGTGATTTTTTATAGGAATCAGAAAAATTTCGGCAATCTCCATAAAAGACCTTCCATACATCATTCCTGTAAAGTTTGGTTCAATTTGCTTCAGTAGCTTCAGAGGAGATAGCAAATATATGCTTTTTCCCATAGGGTCCAATGTTAAACCTAAGTTCAGCGCTGGCGGCCATGTTTTTTGGCGGATCGGAAAAATTTCGGCAAACTTAGTAAAGGACCTTCCATACATCATTCCTGTAAAGTTTGGTTCAAATTGGTCCAGTGGTTTCTGAGGAGATAGCAAATATGTGAAAGTTTACGGACGGACGATGGACGACGACGGACGCCAAGTGATGGCAAAAGCTCACATGGCCTTTAGGCCAGGTGAGCTAAAAATAGGATTTTTTTTACAAGAAAATAGGACAAATATAGGATTTTTTGGCTTAAAATAGGACCTTTATAGGACAATTTTACTGACAAAATTTTTAAACAAGAGGCTCTGAAACGCCTGTATCGCTCACCTGGCCCATGGCTGACATAGATAAAAGGCATTTCCAATAGGATTCAATGTTAGCTATGTTCCCTGCTGAAGTCCACCTTGGATTGGATGAAGACATGCCAAATGCAAATTTTAAAGAGGCCACCAGAGGACTTTAGTTTAGTTCTAATTGGATTAGTGCTTTCAGAGACTTAATCCTTTTAATGGAACCCAATATAAGCTATCTTAATGCTAGCACTAGTAGCAGCCATATTGGACGAGGTACAGTCCTCCCGGATACCTAATTATTGGAAGGTACCATCAAAGTACCATTTTGTTCTAAGTTGTTTCAGAAAGGATCTTTAAATGTGTTTGGAAGTGTTATCCAATTTGACCACTTTCAGACCACCTTTCAAAAATAATTTGGGCAGGGGTTCTCCTTATAAACTACTTTTAACATATTTCTAAAAACAAAACATTACATTACAGTTTTCCAGTTTGGTTTCCATGGCAACCGAAAGCTCCATCATCCAATACAACACATAACAGAACACTATTGAAAAAAAAAAATAGGCAGGGGTTCCCCATGTTATCTAGTATACATACTGCCAATATCAAATAAAATATCTAGCAGAATACTTTTTTTCTCAAATTTTAGTTTTCTGGTCTAGTTTCCAAGGCAACTGAGAGCTCCACCATCCATTACAATCCATATCAGACCACTATTCAAACAAGTGTGGACCCTAATAGATGTCTCGCCCGTCCCTCCTTTACCGCTAAAATTGATGTGAAAAATCAAACTGACCTTATCACAAAAACATGCTCACTAGACTGCGAATATCACTTATACATACTGACAAAAAGTTCAATAAAATGTAAACATCAGGTCAAGGACAAAAGTCATATAACAGTCGTGTGCTACACAAGACCAACCCAAATTCAAAACATTAGTGACCTGCCATTAATAAATAATAAAAAACTAAACATGCTTAATAAATAATGAAATCAAGGTCAAGGGCAAAAGCAATATGACAGACTGTAATGTACTTCCTCAGACCAACCCATATACCAAATATCATTGACCTACCACTTGTTGTTGCTGAGAAATTTACATCATAACAAAAACTTAACATGCTCATTAGACCGTGAAATTAAGGTCATGAACAAAAACCAAAAGACAGACTGCCATGCACTACACACGACCAATTGCAATCCATATACCAAATATCATTGACCTACCACTTGACGTTACTGAGAAACCAACCTAAACACAAAAACTTGACATGCTCACTGGACCATGAAATGAAGGTCAAGGACTTAAGCCAACAGACTGTTCATCTACTATCCAAGACCAACCCATACACCATATATCATTGATCTACCACTTGT
Organism: Modiolus philippinarum; assembly: GCA_002080025.1. NCBI lineage: Eukaryota > Metazoa > Mollusca > Bivalvia > Mytilida > Modiolidae > Modiolus > Modiolus philippinarum. Next base: position 131,270 of record MJUU01020688.1, read on the forward strand.
TGTTACTTAGAAACTGACATAATAAAAAAAACTTAACATGCTCACTAGACCATGAAATTGAGGTCAAGTACAAAAGCCATGTGACAGACTGTCATGCACTGCCCAAAACCAACCCATATACCAAATATCATTGACCTACCACTTATAGTTATTGAGAAACTGACCTATTCAAAAATAACTTAACATGTTCACTAGAACGTGAAATTGAGGTCAAGGACAAAAGCCATGTGACAGACTGTCATGTACTATCCAAGACCAACCCATATACCAAATATCATTGACCTACCACTTGTAGTTACTGAGAAACTGACCTAATCACAAAAACTTAACATCAAGTTTACGCCGTCGACGCCGTCATACTTTGTACGCATATGTCTCGCTTTCCGCGACTTTCGTCGCGGGCGAGACAATAAAAACTTGGACAGGGGTTCCACTTAAAATCGATAGGTCCAATGTAAAAACTATGTTCCCCACTGGCAGCCATCTGGGATGAGGTATGGACCTGCCGAATACCTTTTTTGGGTGGGACTATCAAAGGACCATTGTGACTAAGTTTGCTTCTAATTTGACTAGTAGTTTCTGAGAAGATCTTTGAACGTCTTTTCCAGAGGGTTCATTGTTAAAACTATGTTCCCCACTGGCAGCTATCTTGGATGAGGTACGGGCCTGCAGGATACCTTTCATTAAATGGACCATCATAGGATCATTTTGGCTAAAATTGGTTTTAATTGGTCTAGTTAAGTTTCTGAGAAGAAGATCTTTGAATGTATTTTCCATACTGTCCAATGTTAAAACTATGTTTTCCTCTGGCGGCCATCTTGCCAGATACCTTTCTTGGAAGGGACCATCTAAGGACCATTGTGACTAAGTTTGGTTATAATTGGACTGGTACTTTCTGAGAAGATCTTTGAATGTATTTTCCCTAGNTGTTCCCTGCTGGCGACCATCTTGAATGAGGTACGGACCTGCCAGATAAAATTCCTAACAAGTACCACCAAAGGACTTGTCACCAAGTTTGGTTCCAATTGGCCCAGTAGTTTCAGAGGAGAAGATCTTTGAATGAAAAGTTTACTATGACGGACGAACGACAAGTTATGGCAAAAGCTCGCCCTGGCATAGCCAGGTGAGCTAAAATATGACTGACTCCAACTCTCCTTTTAGCTGTCCACAATTACCATTACTTTTTAATTTGAAAATAGCAAGATCGTATTTTTTTCATGGAAGAAGGAGTGCAGTTCAAAAAAAGTTGATCTCCATAAATTCATTTGCTTATTTAATGCTTAAATGATTAAAAATAAATGATCTTTGCAAATACCAAATAATTCTAATCAGACTTGTAGTTTCAGAGAGGACGGTTTTGAATGTGTTTTTCAAAGGATCAAAATGTTAAATTACATTCTCTGCTGTTGCCCACTTTACATGAAGTATGATCTACTAATAAGTACATGCCATGGTAATTTTCCTTTCTACATGATTTTATTTGGATACTTCCTATATTTAAGTCTTTTTAAATTCTGCTTTAACTAAGGAGTGTACACAAACTTATGCACAGCTTTGTCCTTTGCAGATTTTAGATTCACGTTTGTTCTCTATCATTTTATACATCTTTCGGTTTATGGCTTTAAAAATGTTTTGATCTGCACAAAAAAGACAAAATTTGTCAATACTAGCTACCTGCAGAAACCAAAATTACAGTAACTTTGGTATATAGTTATATATCATCCAACATGTAGGTATTCAGTGTGCTTAAATTAAAGGTCAGGATGTGTTCTTTCAATTAACTGGTACCTTAAGACTACATGTAATTAATGGACTCCTGCATGTACTTGATAAACAGTTGGGAATCACAAAACAATGTCATTCAATAAGTTCCCAATTTACAGAATGAATCTTTTATGATAAGGCCAAATTTTGAAATAAAATGGGTATGCAGGCAAGAGTTGCCCTTTTTTTCTATTATTTACTTTACAAAATGTTTGTATATATACTTTTGTTCAATGATAAATGCTGATTTTATAGGAATTATAGGACAAAAAGTCCTAATATAGGACATTATAGGACATGGCTGATTTTTATAGGAAATATAGGATTTATAGGACATCTGTGACCCATGCAATATACCACCCACTCACGAGTGAAGGTATAAAAAGTGTTCAACATTAATTTTGTTCTTTTGAACCCCACTTACATTGCACTGTTAGATATGCTGACTTTTCAACAATCTTGGCCTCATTTTCAGCTTTGCAAATGTAGAAATCGGCATCACTTGACTGTAAATTAGTAATATCTAATCTACTTTCAATCTCCATTCTGTCTGCTCGTTGTTGATGTGACACAGTAATTCTAGTTTGGTCCTTAAATATAGATGTTCATAAAAATTGTCAAAATAAAAATAAAATTGTGATTTCTTCTTTTAGAATACATATTTGCATGACACATGTATTTTTATATTGTATAGAAAATAAAGTACCGAAAAATGAGCAATTCAATAAATAGTAATTGTGTGTTTCTTCAGTAAAATTTTGTTTTCAAACTACAAAAATATTTATGCAATGGTGAACTTACAGTAGTTGGCCATATTTAAGTTCCCAAAGTGAAATTTCCCTGTGCATTTCTTGTAAAAACGGTCACTGTTTAAAAAATTCTCTGGAACTCATTTCTAGTCCGATTTTTATATTTTTTAATACTGTTAAAACGAGCATCACAAATACTTATTTCCAGTAATTTAAAAATAATTTTATGTTCAAATGTTTTCTTATTGTAATAATTTAAATACAGACTGAAATTTTGATGTCACAAATTACAATAGAATATATAGAAAATGTTTACGTTTGAATTTTAAGTTAAGTTTAAATTGTAACAAAAAGATAAGTACAAAACATAAAATTATTTCTAAATTATCAGGAGAAACTATTTGTCATGCTCTTTTTAGCAGTATAAATATTATAAAAATCGGACAAGAAATAAAGGCTACAGAATTTTTTAACCATCGACTGTTTTTACAAGAAATGCGCATGGAAATTTCACTTTGGGAACTTTAATATGGCCACTTACTGTATCATGAGGTATGAGCTCATTATTGAAGGCCTTAGGGTGATGTCAAGAGACAACTATTAAAACATTGTTCAGTTGTTCTGCCATGTATTTGTAAAGATCTTGTCTCAAGTACATTTACTTCATATCCTTCCACTATTAATGTAATTGCTGGTAAAATATTCTTTATAAGTAATGACAAGTTCATGGGCAAAAGTAATAAATCTTTTTTATATTGCATGAGGTGAATTTTTTTCCCAACGAAAATCACATTAACAGCTATCTTTCTGGACATTTTGTGGTATCAATGTAGCTGTTGGGAGATATATTAAAGTTTATTTAACATGGAATGGAATCAGACCCACTTCTTTCTGCCATGAAACACAACAATTCACATACTGTGGAAGCTTTATTCGTCGACACCAGTTTTCGTGGTTTTCATAAATATCACTATTTTGTGGGTACTTCAATTCGTGGTTTCAAATTCTATGCATTAAAACTCAAAGGAAAAATGTTTCGTTGAGAACTTAATTTCGTGGCTTAAGCAAACCACGGAATCCACGAAAATTGGACCTCCAGAACAACAGTTCTTTCACAGTATGCAAAATCCTGTATCTGGTTTGATCTACAAAGATGATACATAAACTGCCTTTTAGGCCAGATACAGAACTCATTTAATTCATTTTGAGTACTAGATAAAACTAAAACTAAATCCGTAACTCAGCAAGGCAAACATGCATATCAGGTCAATATCTCAACTTGTCATAGATGAAAGAAGTCTGCGAATCTTTTGTTGCAGATGGACAGAATGACCATATGCAGGACCATGGTAAAACTTTTATGACTCCCAACTTTGTTGTGGAGGCATAAAAGTGGTCTTCAAATACTAAACAAGTTGCACAATGAACCTTTGTTGTGGGGGGCATAAAAGTGGTCTTCAAATACTGAACAATTTGCACAATGATAGAATAAAAGAACAAAGGATAATGGTAAAACTTAATGCCTCCGAACTTTGTTTTGGGGCATAAAAGTGGTCTCCCAATACTTACAAGTTGTGTTCCATCAGTAAAATCATTCAAATTTCCCTTCTTTTGCCATTTGATTGTCGGAATAGGCTCACCATATGCTGTACATGTAATGGTGGCTCCTGCTCCTTCATCTCCAGAAGTATTGTCAAACTTGACTATGGATGGTGGCACTATAATATAAATTCCTTTATAATAATTCTATTTAATATACAATGAATATATCAAAGGTTCCCAAATTAACCCTTTATATGAAATTCATGGACTTTTTCAGATATCTTTTTAAGGATTTTCCAACCGTTTTCTAGGCAAAACATTTTTTCAGGATTTTAATTCAATTTCATGTAAAGAGCAGTTTCTGTTCTATCTTCTGCTAGATACTCAGTGTACTGTATATCAGGGTATTTAAAAATAAAGGGCTATGCCGAGTGCAGTATGTTGACCACTGAAATTTCAACAAAAGTAGTTTAAAGTGAATGTGGACACAGTAAAGAGCTTGACACAATAATTAGATGGACACAAAAAGAAGCTTGACACAGTTATTAGCTGGAAACAAAATAGGGAAACAATCAACCCTTTTGATCACTTACTGATATAAACAAGATGTGTTTGTGAAACACTATGCCCCCGGTAGCAGCCATGTCTTCAGTACAAAATTAATGCTAAAATTGCCATCACTAGAAATTAAGGTTAAGTAGACATTTGTACAAAGCTCCATTAGATCTATTCACATCTAGAATATCAAGCCTCTTGCAATTGTAATTAACAAGCTAAAAGCAACATCTAGATTTTGACCTTTTGACCTCTGTGACCTTGACCTTTCACTTGACCTTAATGAAATTTGCATAATGGTGTTCCGCTTTATATGATCATTACACAGGCCAAATATGAAGGTCCTATCACACCTGGTTGAAAAGATATTGCCAATGTTAAAGTTTTCAAATTTTCTCTCAGTGACCTTGACCTTCGACCTGACCCAAATGCTTTTGGTGGATTTGTACTAAGCTCCATTAGATCTATTCACATATGGAATATCAAGCCTCTAGCAATTATAATTAATGAGCTACAGGAAAATCTATATTTTGACTTTTTAACCTCTGTAACCTTGCCCTTGTGACCTTGACCTTTGACCTGACATAAGTATGCTGTTTAGTTTCATATAACCAATATACAGGCCAAATATGAAGGTCCTATCATATCTGGTTAGAAAAATATAGGCAATGCTGAAGTTTTCAAATTTGCACTCAGTGACCTTGACATTTGACCTGGCGGAAATTTTTTTGGTGGATTTGTACTGAGCTTCATTAGATCTATTCATATATGGATTATCAAGCCTCTAACAATTGTAATTAACGAGCTATAGCAAAATCTAGATTTTGACCTTTTGACCTGTGACCTTGATCTTTGACCTGACCTCAGTGAAATTTGCATAATGCTGTTCAGTATCATATGGCCAATATACAGGCCAAATATGAAGGTCCTATCACATCTGGTTGAAAAGACATAGGCAATGTTAAAGTTTTTGTTAAAGTTTTCAAATTTGCACTCCGTGACCTTGACCTTTGACCTGACCCATTTTTTTTTTGGTGGATTTATATTCAGCTTTGTTAGATCTATTCACATATAGAATATCAAGTCTCTAGCAATTATAATTAACGAGTTATAGCAAAATCTAGATTTTGACCTTTTGACCTCTGTGACCTTGACCTTTGACCTGACCTCAATGAAATTTGCATAATGCTGTTCAGTTTCATATGACCAATATACAGGCCAAATATGAAGGTCCTATCACATCTGGTTGAAAAGATATAGGCAATGTTAAAGTTTTTATTAAAGTTTTCAAATTTGCACTCTGTGACCTTGACCTTTGACCTGACCCAAACTTTTTTGGTGAATTTATATTAAGCTTTGTTAGATCTATTCACAAATAGAATATCAAGTCTCTAGCAATTGTAATTAACGAGCTATAGCAAAATCTAGATTTTGACCTTTTGACCTCTGTGACCTTGACCTTTGACCTGACCTTGGTGAAATTTGTATAATGGTGTTCAGCTTCACATGATCAATACACATACCAAATATGAAGTTCCTATCACATCTGGTTTAAAAGTTATAAGCCAGGTTAAAGTTGCGGACAGACAGACATACAGACAGACAAACAGACAGACAGACAGACAGGGCAAAAACAATATGCCCCCGATCTAAAGATCCGGGGGCATAAAAACGAAAAAGGTTTGCAAAATATGTACTATCAACTAAAACTTTACATCCATAGAAATTCAAAGAAAAAAATTCCATCGAAATCGGATGAAAAATAAAGATTTGACATATTAAGAAAAATTGCAATTTTGGCCCCTTTGACCCCTTGTAGCTCAGAAACCGTAAGAGCCATGCCAAATCCATTGTATTTGTACTGAAAGCTTAGATCAAGAGGAATCCAAAGAAAAAAATTCCATCGAAATCCGATGAAAAATAAAGATTTGACATATTTAGAATAAAGGGCTACGCCGAGCGCAGCATGATACGACCGCAGCATGTCG
>MJUU01020688.1:138895-153089 GCA_002080025.1 Modiolus philippinarum
ACGACGACGACGACGACGACAGCACCATACCATTATACGACCGCAAAAATTTTTGCGGTCGTATAAAAATTGCAATTTTGGCCCCTTTGACCCCTTGTAGCTCGGAAACGATAAGACCTACACAAAATCCGTTGGCATATTGCTGAAAGATTAGATCAAGAGGAATCCAAAGAAAAAAATCCCATCGAAATCCGATGAAAAATACAGATTTGACATATTTAGAAAAATTGCATTTTTGGCCCCTAATTAACCCCTTGTAGCTCGGAAACGATAAGACCTACACAAAATCCGTTGGCATAAATTTATGAAAGCTTAGATCAAGAGGAATCCAAAGAAAAAATCCCATCGAAATTCGATGAAAAATAAAGATTTGACATATTTAGAAAAATAGTAATGGTGGATTACATGATACCCCGCCAAGTTTCACAAAATTTCGAAGTATCAAGGGGCATAACTAAAGAACCCCTTGGACCTCTGAACCCATATTCGAACTCGACCTGAGTTTTGTGGTGAACAAGCTACATATCAAGTTTGAAGACTGTATGTTATTCCGTTCAAAAGTTATCAGTCCGAAACCTTCGGGGGACGGACAGACGGATGGACAGACGGACGGACTGATGGACAGACACACGACTGAGGTTATCACATAATACCACGCCACTAAGTGTGGCAGGGTATAAAAATTGCAATTTTGGCCCCTTTGACTCCTTGTAGCTCGGAAACGGTAAGAGCTACACAAAATCTGTTGACAAACTGCTGAAAGCTTAGATCAAGAGGAATCCAAAGAAAAAAATCCCATCGAAATCCGATGAAAAATAAAGATTTGACATACTTACAAAAATTGCAATTTTGGTCCCTTTGACCCCTTGTAGCTCGGAAACGGTAAGAGCTAGGCCACATCCGTTGACATACTACTGAAAGATTAGATCAAGAGGAATCCAAAGAAAAAAAACCCATCGAAATCCAATGAAAAATAAAAATTCTACATAATCTGCAAATTCGCAATTTTGGCACCTTTCTGCCCCTCATAGCCGGGAAAGGAAACAAGCTATCAAAAATCTAATAGTTGAGCACCATATCAATTTTTGACAAGGAATCCATTGAAAAAAATTGCATCAAAATCGGACATAAAATAAAAAATTTATTTTTTTTGAGATTTGCCCCTGTTGGGCCCATTTATCTGGTGAGTGGTACATGCTATGTGAAATCCTTTGGAATACCCCAGATTGGAAATTTCCTCAGGATCACACTGAAACAAACCCCATCAAATCAAGATTCTACAGTCAAAAATGTGAAAACACCCAATTTCACCTATTTTTGGCCCCTTTTTCTAAAACAGGTGGGGCCACCAACTCAAAATTAAAACCTCTGTTTACGCGTGTGCCAACATACGTAATATTAAAATTTCATAATGATCCGTCCACTAGAACAAAGTTATGCTGTCCACAGACGCCAACGCCGAAGACGCCAACCCCATACCATTATACGACCGCAAAATTTTTGCGGTCGTATAAAAATCTAGGGTGCACCAGCCGAGTTGTATTTTCATATAATTTGTAACCAAGTTTCATTTTAATTGAATGTGGACTTTTGGGAGTAATTTGGAAGAATTTTTTGATAATTCTTCAGTACCCAAATATCTTTAAATTTTCCTTCTATTTTCTTTCCCTATACCATAAAAAATTCAAAGAATTAAAAAAAAAAAAACCAAAAAAACAAACAAAACAAACAAACAAAGAAACAAATTTCATGTTTCTTAGTTACTGTAAAACATCTTGACATTTTAATATATAAATCACTACTTTGAACTGACTACAATTTTAATCAATAAAGGTTTCTAAAATATCTGGCAGCAAAGATAATTGAATAAAAGAAAATGTGTCCATGAGACACGGATACCTCCGCCATACAGATATATCTGCAAACAGGAAGTAGATGAGTGACCCGACTTGAAAAGGGGAGACACGGTACAACTCAGCATACCAAAGCTTCAGACAAAATATCAAATCATTCCTGCAAACACAAGCTGAGAAACCTTTGATGAAAATTTCGGACATACGTACATACTTACGGAGGGACAAGGGTAAAACTTAATGCCCCTGTCGCCTAACTGCGGGGGCATAAAAAATTTATTTGAATCAGATGTAAACTTTTTGAGCTAATTATTTTCTATGACCTAAGGATTGGACCTTCTGTACATTTCTTTAACTGTTCTATTCAATTCACTTCACTAATTTCACAACATATATGAAGCAGTGTTCAATTTTATAAATATTTGTATCTAAATAAATGATCTGGGGATATCTTAGAAAACTGTACAAAAATCAGCAGTATATATCAATACCAATTCTATAACTACATGTAAGTAAAAATACCTAATACTCTAAGTTATACCTAAGTAACAATACCTAATACTCTAAGTTATAACTAAGTAACAATACCTAATACTCTAAGTTATAACTAAGTAACAATACCCAATACTCTAAGTTATAACTAAGTAACAATACCTAATACTCTAAGTTATAACTAAGTAAAAATACCTAATACTCTAAGTTATAACTAAGTAACAATACCTAATACTCTAAGTTCAGCTTCTGCTTCATCCTTTTTTCCTTCACTGAATGCTCTGCATCTGTACATGCCATTATCATCCCGAATTACACTTTTTATGATGAATACACCATTATCTGAGATGTTGTAACGAGAGCCTGTTAATTCTAAGGGATTATCATCCTGTACAGAAGTAAATAAAGCTATTATAAAGAACTAGAATACTGACAAAGTCAGAAAGGGCCCCGCCCCCTTGTGTGTCCCAAAAACCTGACTGCAGAATTTCATGGAAATAAGATTTTCCTCAAAATCAAAAGGGAGCTTCCTTTGATCAGGACCAACCTTTTGTATATCATATAAATCCCTGATGGGAATTTTTATTTATTGTACGACGTACAGCTAATTCTCAAAATATGCACTTTTTCATATAAAAATGAAGTTTTTTCCAAAAAATCATTTTCATATTTTTCACAAAAACAAAAGGGCACTTCCTTTGGTTAAGTTCAACCTTGAGTATCAAAATCATTAAAATCCCTGAAGGCGATCTTGAGTTATCGTATGACATAGAGCTAATTCTCAAAATATGCACTTTTTCATATAAAAATGAAGTTTTTTCCCAAAAATCATTTTCCGATTTTCTTCAAAAACAAAAGGGAGCTTCCTTCAGTCAAGTGCAACTTTGAGTGAAAAAATCATAAAAATCTGTAAAGGCATTCTTGAGTTATGGTACAACATAGAAAACGCTGACGGACAGACAGACGGACAGACGGACAGACGGACGGACAGGCTGATTACTATAGGGCGGCGCCATTTCATGGCGGGGCCCTAATAATGAAGCATTGGTGGTAGCTATAATTCAACATTAATGAATATCTAGAATACATCTTCTCCAGTTTTATCATATAAATTAAAGTCGGTTTCACTTCCTTTAGATAATGGAAATCTCACGATTTCAGCTTTATTTTTACACCTATCTTTATCATATTTGGTATGTATATCAAGAATGATCATACATAACTGAAAAACGTTGAATTCACCGTTTATGACATGCACAAAAGTCTGCAGTCATGTGCATTTTCATAATTTTTTTCAAACAGGTGAAAATTTCTAAGTGTTGGATTGTTCTATTTTAAGGGCGACCAAGTAACTTGATGAATTAGATGACCCGAGTTGACCCATCTAATAATAGCAAGGTGTACTCGTTCGGGGTTAACAATTGTCATCCACGGACTTTTTGTTTGTAAACACCGAATAGAAATTAGTAGGACATTAACAATTCATTTCAAATATTTCTTTTGGGTTTAATGCATGCATATTTCAATTACATGTTTAAGTATTTTGTTGAATTATATCATTTACGGGTATGTTTTTCTTAAGTCAAAAGGGGGTCCAAGCACATGGTAAAAACAAAAGTGAGACTTGTTTATCATCTGACTTAAAGATAACCTGCCTACACCTATTTCAGAATGGTCCAATCTAGTCGATAATTGTGCGCGGAAAATATCATCCATTTAAAAGCATGGAGCATTTTTAAAAAGTGTTTTTTCCTTCAACATGAATTGGAAATCATCAAATCAAAAGTGGTTCCAGAAGTGTATAATATTTTTACACAACCATGCAAAATCCGGTGCCGAAATACACAATATTAAAATTTCCATTATCTAAAGGAAGTGAAACAGACTTTAGAGGCTAAGAGACTGAGCCCCTATAGCTCATCTGACAAAATGCTTCTGAGCATAATACCTATGCTGATGACTGATATGATGTTTCTGCATAGGGTCTAATGATAAGACATATTCTCCAACTGGAAACCATATTTTCTGTCAGATACAATTGAAATTAGCCATCTTAATTAAATCAACTTCCACACATTATTGCAGTGCAGTTCAAGCTAAATTTGTTTCTATAGTTTCAGAGCAGATGATGAAAATCATGATTTATACATACAGGGTAGCAAACTGAAATTACCTTAAACCACTGATATACTGGCTTTGGCTTGGCATCAGCAATACATTCAAATCTAGCTGGATCTCCAACTGGAATACTCTGTCCTGCAGGAGGCCTTGTAATTTTTGGTGGCACTATAAAAAAAAAGCAGTTGTTACATAGACATATACAGTCAATCTTAGATGGCTCGAACACCATAGGAAAGGATGAAAACATTTCGAAAAAGAGGGGTGGTCAAGATATGGAGGTTGAACTATATTTAAACTTGAACAAAGGAACCAGACAGTGGGTTCTAGACATCCAAGGGGTTTGGGCTATTGCAGTTGGAGCCATCGAAGTAGATACATTCTACAAGAGCAGTTACCAAATGGCATCCAGTTATCACGACTGATAATTGGCACAAGCAGACTGAGGAGAGTTTCCTGTTGTGGCTGAGGAGACTATACACAACCGCTTGGGTAAAGTTAGTAATGTAAAACAAGTGAAGACCCTAAAAGATGTCTCGCCCGTCCCTGCTGGCCTCTAAATTCATGTGAAATCTAAGTAAACTAATCAGAAAAGTGATCATGCTCACTAGACTGTGAAATTGAGGTCAAGGACAAAAGCTACCTGCCAGACTGACATGTACTACCAAAGACCAACCTACATACCAAATATTATCAACCTACCACTTCTAGCATACCTGTCAACCCTCCCGCATACAGTGGGTCACACCCGCAAAACAGCTAAAAATTTGATTATGACCTGCCTCGAACCTATGACCCGCGCGAGTTATCCGAACAAATGATGTACCATATAGGCAATATTTTGCATAAATATGACAAAGTTCAACTATGTGTATTTTTCTGAAAAAAAATTATCAAAAATCAAAATACAAGTAGCATGCCCATCTTAAATATAGGAACAATCAACCTGCAAAACAAAAACTTCCTGTCTTAAAAACTAGGATGAGTTGTCCGGACAAATGATATACCCTATAGGACATATTTTGCATAAAAATGACAAAGTTCAACCATGTGTATCATTCTAATAAATTATCAAAAATCAAAATCAAAGTAGCATGCACATTTTCAATATATGCACAATCAATCTGCAAAACAAAAACTTCCTATCTTAAAAACTGAAGGAGGAGTTATCCAGACAAATGATATATCCAATAGGCAATATTTTGCATAACAAGCACTCCCCTGGGCCACGGCTGGCATATGCAGTTAAAATAATCCCAATGTTTTAAGGGCATTATTATCCCTGCACTTTCGAATGAAAGTTCGGGGATATTGTCGTTGGCGTCGTCCGTCCGTCCGTCTGTCACACATCCTTGCGACGCGAACTCCTCCTACATTTTTGGATTTAGGGTTTAATTTTGTTATAGAACTGTTGCATATATACTGCAGATGCGCAATAAGCTTTTGGATTTTTGATATTGGTCTTGGTGCAAACAAGAGGCCCCAAGATGTCCATTTTGACACATGTGGCATGCGACGCGAACTCCTCCTACATTTTTGGATTTAGGGTTTAAATTGTGTTGTAGAATTGTATCATATGGTCTGTAGATGCGCAATAAGTTTTCGGATTTTTGATATTTATCTTGATGCAAACAAGAGGCCCCAAGATGTTGATTTGACAAAGACCACAAAATGTGGATTGTGACACATATGGCATGCGACGCAAACTCATCCTACATTTTTGGATTTATGAATTTAATTTTGTTGCAGAATTGTTGCATATAGTCTGTAGATATGCAATAAGCTTTCAGAATTTTGATTCCAGTTCCAACTTTGGTAAATTTCCTGAAAATGTCAAAGACTGATATTTTTGGACATTTTGGCATATTATCTTATATTTTGGCAAGTATTTGGAATAAAATAAAAATTCTGAAATCTTAGAATTCGAAAATGTGATTCCAATTTTGGTAAATATCCTGAAAGTCTCAAAGACCACTTATTTTTTTGGAATTCTACCTAGCAACCATACTTTTAGCATTTGCTTTGATAAGGTTAATCATTTTCACCAATTGGATTTCATAAATATTTGATTCCAATTTTGGTAAATTTCCCGAAAGTGTCAAAGACCACGTATTTTTTGGAATTCTACCTAGCAACAATACTGTTAGGATTTGTTTCCATTAGGGCAATCATTTTCCCCAATTGAATTTCAAAAATAGTTGATTCCAATTTTGGTAAATTTCCTGAAAGTGTCAAAGACCACATATTTTTTGGAATTCTTCCTAGCAACCAAACTGTTAGGATTTGTTTCCATGAGGGCCATCATTTTTACCAACTGAATTTCAAAAATATTTTATTCCAATTTTGGTAAATTTCCTGAAGGTGTCAAAGACCACATATTTTTTGGAATTCTACCTAGCAACCAAACTGTTAGGATTTGTTTCCATTAGGGCAATCATTGTCAACAATTGAATTTGAACAAGAATAGAATTCCAGGGTCCCCCGCCACTCATGCAATATACTAGTATACTGTATATGAAATTGCAACATTTTCAAACATTCAGGGCAGTTCCAAAATTAAATATGTGGGGATACAAAAAGTATCGACCATGGCAAATGTTCGAACTTCAGACCAAGGTATAAGTGGTATGAACATTTTGAATAAATTTCGTGAAAATCTGTCAAAATTTGTAGCCATATGAGCGCTTACAAGGTCATTTTTTGGATAAAACAGAGTCATTATTTTCGTGAAAGTCCCATAACTCCATCAAAAAGTATCGTCCAAGGGTGATTTTCCAACTTGACCAAGGTATTAGTGATATTAACATTTGGTATGAATTTCATGAGAATCCATCGAAATCTGTAGCCATGAGAGCGCTTACAAGGTCAATTTTTGGCTAAAATGGTGTCGTTATTTTTTGACAAAGTCCCATAACTCTGTCAATCAAAGTGCTTGAAGCACTAAAAGGTATCTTTGCTACTGATGTACTGGCTTTCTTTTGGGTTCAGTGCCTGTGCCTGTATACAGACTGCAAATTATAAACTTATCTGACAGTATGAAATAATACATGACCATAAATTACAATCAACATTAGATAAGGAAGGAAATCCAGGATCAGAAATTTGGTGAAAAAAATTATCAGGACAGGAGGACGCTGAAAAAAATAACCAGGATGACATATATGAAGCAAAATTTCTGGCTTGGACCAAAAAAATGACAGGATTGCTTCCAGTGAGAAAAAAATGTCAGGCTCAAAGATTGTGTGAAAAAAATATCCAGGATCAGATCTTACTTCCTTGCCCCCCCCCNCCCCCCCCCCCCCTAAAAATCAAATGGTTGCTCCCTAAGATACATTTGCATGACACAAGAAAACTCTAAATAACAATTTCAGCAGTGAACATTACCCCTTTTCTTTGCTTTTAATATCAATACCATTTTTTTCAATAATGCTGCGTTAATTTTTTGTACTGACTTCAACCAAAGCCCTCAGTCTAACAGGTTTACTCTCTAAATCTTGTCACAAGGAAATTTTAGAATACTTAAAATTTGTTCAGTATGTGAAGTCAGACTGATAAAAGCCTGTGAGCTTTTTTTTAACTTAAGGGGGTTCCCTACTATATATGAAAATAAATAGGTTTTCAAATTAATGTGATTTTTTGTTAAAAAATTAAAAAAGAAGTAAATTAAGTGAAAAAAATTGATAGGTTGATGATCTGGTTTTTAAGATATAAGTAATTGAAAATTTGGCGGAAACCGAACTCCTCGGATTTTTCATAGGATTAACATTAGCCAGGTTTTACCATGATGGAAGTGACAGAATAAATAAAATTTGATAAAATTTTCACAGAATGTTCATTAAGAAGTATAAAATGAAATTATGAGAAAAAATAAGGGGTCCATGGGAAATATTTATAATGCTTTTAACGGGATAAAACCAGAGAATTCTGAAAATCTGACAGAAATCCCAAAACATGAGAATCAAACCTCCTTTAAGTTTTAATTTTAACAGAGGCAGGTAAGATGTACCTGCCAAAGCTTTACCTTCTATAACATTCAGAACTGGAATATTTATTTCAGTTCCATGAATGAGATAATTTGTCCATTCTCAGAACCATCAGCATCGTTGAGAAGACAATAAAATTGTTATAACAATACAAAAATTTTACTATACAAGTGTGGACCCTAAAGGATGTCTCGCCTGCCTGCGCTTGGATCGCAAAGTTGATGTTATTAGTTCAAAAGACAAATGATAGATTGTCTTGTAATAGTTAAAGTGCAAAATTACTATTTCACAAGATTTTTGAAAGTGAGCTAATGATGGATGGACAGGCGGACAACAGTCGGATGGACAACAGATGCAAAGTGATGACAAAAGCTAACCCTGGCATAGCCAGGTCAGCTGAAAACCAACATCTGCAAGACCTAAGAAAAGTGTGAAAAACTTCAAGGTCAAGGTCATCCAAAATATATGCTGCTGGAAAGGTCATTACTTGGTGGTGCTGTGGACCAAAGATGATGTTTGTATGTATTACCCTTGAAAAGTTATGAAGGTTTTAGAAAAGAGTTTACGCCGCCGCTGGATTGCAATACCTATGTCTCGCTTTCAGCGACTTTTGTCGCAGGCGAGACAAAAACTGTAATTATCTATTCTTAATTTCAACAAAACAAAAAGTATTGTAGAAATATCCCATGATATTGTTTAAAACAGTAACATACAAAATTTTCAAAAAATATTACAACAATTTGGGGGGATTTCAGTGTTAGCAGAAAAATCTTTGGGCAACAATTTATCAAATGGAAAATTACACAAGGGAGGTAATTAGTGGCATTAATAAATACGGCCCTATAAAAAATAAATTAAATATGTTGATGTTAATGCTGACTGATTGCTGTATAAACAATAAATGTCCTAAATACTGATTAAATCAACACAATTAACCTGTCACAGTGCTTCTGAAGACAGAAGTAGTTTAACAACCATGTGCAGACATATGTAAACAAATTGTGAAGACATCCTGTTACTCCCATAATGAGTTATTTACTGTGTTACCACACTTGACTCTAATTAAGTTCAAAGGAGTAGGTACGATAAGGGCCTTATTTGGCCTCAAAAAATAAGATTGCCTAAATTCACAATATTTTTTGTTGAAATGTTCTTTGGATATGTGCTAACAGTAAATAAGTAGATTACTCAAGTTTTGATGTACGATTACAGAGTTTTTCAGTGTAGAAAATGGGACAAATTGCACATTTTGTCGAGAAATGACAAATTTGACCAATTTTGACTACTTTTTCTTTAAGAGGAAACATAGGGTGCATGCAAGAACCACAAAAATATTAATATGGGAGGTCTTAACGCATCCGTACGAATAAGCTGGTAAATTATCTAATTGGTTCTTGAACGCGCTCAATATTTCCGATTAGGAAAACCGTTTGAAAATATGTCAAATTCCTTGTATTTCTATGAAAACGTTCAAAAGAAGCTGAAACATGACGTCAGAACTGCACCCAATGTGATGTCATGGGTTCTAAATTTTGTATTTTTTTCTTCAGAGGGATATCAACTTTCAAACGAACATAAACGAAAATATTCATGTGCAACTGAAAAAAATCACCGAAATTTAGGGCCAAATCACCCCCTTATCGCACCTTGTCCTTTTCCCGCCCAATGATTGAAGTAACTTTTATGTTTTTATATATCCATGCGCATGTGCAATTATTTGTAAACAAGCCATCGTGAAAAAACATTGTGTGTCCTGCATACATGGCATAGGGCCAACATAATTTTATTTGGCATGATTGGGAATGTATATAAATAGTAACCTCATTCTCATCCGATCGGTTTGTATGCTTTTGATGAGGGATTCTGAGACCTGACTCGAAGTTTCAAGAAAAGGGGGAGGTCTTTTTACCTTTGCATTTGCAAAAATATTCATCTCTCTCTCGTAACATTTTCATACCAATGTTATTACTTACAACTTGTTGATTCTTTTCTGCACTACTGTTGCTTTCTTTTGCACAAGAAAGTCTTGCAAGCACATTTATGTTATGAAAATGGGACTTCTTTCTTGTGTTTGAATATTAAAAGGGTAGTGAGAAATCTGGGGAATTGAGTTGAGCTCCAGTAACAATAGCTATCTTTTGCGCATGCGCAAAGATACCAAAAAGTATCGACCAAGGCTGATTTTCGAGATTGACCAAGATATTAGTGATATAAACATTTGGTATAAATTTCATGAAAATCCGTTATAATTTGTAGGCATGAGAGCGCTTACAAAAAGTGTGACAGACGGACGCACTAACACACGGACGCCCGGCATTTCTATGTCCCAGATCTGCGTTGCGGAGGGGGACAAAAATATTTAATTCCAATTTTGGTAAGTTTCCTGAAAGTGTCAAAGACCACATATTTTTTGGAATTCTACCTAGCAACCAAACTGTAAGCATTTGTTTTGATAAGGTCAATCATTTTCACCAACTGGATTTCCAAAATAATTTATTCCAAATTTGGTAAATTTCCTGAAATTGTCAAAGACCACTAATTTTTGGAATTCTACATTGAAACTATAGTTCATAAAGGGCTACGCCGAGCGAAGCATTATACGACCGCAGCATGTCGACCACTGAAATTTGAACAAGTGTAAACTAAAATCAATGTGGACACAGTAATTTGCTGGACACAATAAGGACCTTGACACATAAGTTAACTGGACATTAACTAGTGAAAATAAAAATTAGCCTTTTTAATGCCTTATTACTAGGGTATTGTAAGAGCTACCATCAAGAGAAATCCAAAGAAAAAAACTCGGGTTGAAATCCAATGAAAAATACAGATTTCACACATTTTGAAATATTTCAATTTGGCCCCTTTGACCCATTATAGCTTTGAAACCGAAGAGCCACGCAAAATATCCTGCCATATTACTGAAAGCTTACAATGAGAATAATCCAAAGATAAAAATTCCATCAAAATCTAATGAAAAATAAAGATTTCCCATATTTATAATAATTGTAATTTTGGCCCCCTTTGACCCCTTACAGCTCTGAAATGGTAAGAGTTAAAACCGTAACAGTTACACCAAATCTGTTGACAAACCTCTGAAAGCTTGCAATGAGAGGAATCCAAAGAAAAAAATCCCATCAAAATCTGATGTAAAACAAGAGCTGTCGCCGAATGGCAGCCAAATATACCCCCGCTCATTGAACCCTGGATTGATATGGTAAGTGCAAATTTAAGCTGGTGTGGACACAATACAGGTGTGGAAACAGTACAAGTGTGGACACATCGCAGTTTTGTCCTTAGCTATATTTGATATTACTGATTATTCGGATTTCGTTTAGTTTTATGCATTTTAAACATTTTTTTGAAATTATGGATTTCCTTTGTTTGGGTTCTAGTGCTGCTGATGAGGAATTAATTTCCAAAATGGCCATACAGCTCATTAAAATTATTGCAGTTGGAGTTAACATATGTGTTATGATCTCATGTTCATTTGCTCCATATCCTTTCGTGAAGTACACAATACAAATTTGGACATAATGATATAATCTTCAAGAAAGAACTTTTCACAAGGGTTCCAATGAAAATACTGTCTAAATCAGACAAATATGAAATTCACCCTTTTTTAGCCTATTTGACATTTTACAGAAAAAATCATAAGCATTAGAGAAATTTCATTACAACACTTTTGAAAACAACTTTTCAAGAGGATTACAATGAAAAAAGTGTGCCTCTCTAACAGTTTGACTTCACAATATCTATGCTTATCTTTTCTTGGAAAAAAGATAATTGCAGGAGAAATCAACGAAAGTCATAGTCGAATTATCTCCCCTTCCTGATTTAAAACAATTATCATATTCCTTCATGCACATCTCCATATAGTGTCCTTCCTTTGTGTAAAGTTTCATNAGTGGTTTAAGAGGAGTTGCCCTTACGAAGTAACTCATACATAGGGAATCAAAGAAAAGTCAAAGTCAAATTATCTCCCCTTCCTGGTTTCAGACAATAATTATAATCCTTCATGCACATCTCCATATAGTGTCCTTCCTTTGTGTAAAGTTTCATCAAATTCCTTCCAGTGGTTTAAGAGAAGTTGCGCTTACGAGGTAAATCATACATATGGAATCAATGAAAAGTCAAAGTCGAATTATCTCCCCTTCCTGGTTTTGGACAATAATTATATTCCTTCATGCACATCTCCATATAGTGTCCTTCCTTTGTGTAAAGTTTCATCAAAATCCTTCAAGTGGTTTAAGAGGAATTGCGCTTACGAGAAGTGTGGACAGACGGACGGAGACGGACAGACAGACAGACAGGGTGATTCCTATATACCCCCCAAATTTTGTTTGCAGGGGGTATAATAAACATTTTACATATTTCTAAATATTGCAATTTCGGCCCCTTTGACCCCTAATAGATCGGAAACTGTAAGAGCTACGCCAAATCCGTTGACATCAACTGAAAGCCTACAATGAGAGGAAACTAAAGAAAAAAATCCCATTGAAATCAGATGAAAAATAAAAATTTGAGGTAATCCACATGTTTGAAATTTTTGCCCCATTGGGCCCCTCAGAGTTTGGAAAAGAAACAAGTTCTCAAAAAACTGATGGTGCAGCACTACGTTAATTTTTTATAAGGAATCCAATGCAAAAAAACTGCATCAAAATCGGACTAAAAATAAAAAAATCAAAATTTTTGAAATTCGCCCCTTTTGGGGACAACGCCAATGCCGACGACAACGACGACGACGACGACAGCACCATACCAATATACCACCTCAAAAATTTTTGCGGTTGTATAAAAAATGGAAGAATGTGTCCATGGGACATGGATGCCCCACCTCCTTGCAATCAAAACCCTTAAATTATTACAGGCATAACTATGTACAATATATATATCAAATAATTATAACAAGAGGCTCTCAAGAGCCTGTATCGCTCACCTGGGTCCTGCAGCACTATAATTCCCAACAGACCACTTTCATGTTTATTTCTTATCCCGACTTTGGCTCCGTTTTTATAACGTTTTCCACAAAGGGAAGTAACCTAATGACCCGATAGTCAGGTTTACGGTTCCATTGTAATAAGGGACAGCAGTAGATTTTGAATACATGGGTATCTCTCACTGGACTAGGTGTAATATCTCAATTGTCTTTAAATAAATTATTTCAAGCTATTTGGGTACTTACCACAGTGAAAATCGTAACCGTTGCCAGAGAAAATATTTACTGACCATCCTTTCCCTAATGAGAACGAAAACCAGAATGACGGGTGTTAGTGAGTGACGTCCCTTTGAAAAACATGCTAAATTAGCAGTCATCCCGTAAATATGAAATTTGTCTATTGATGGTCCATCTTTGGTGGTGTATGTATATAAAAATCAGAAACTTTTTATAAAATTTAATTAAAATTGTTCAAGCAGTTTCAGAGAAGATTTTTGAATGCAGTTTCCAAACTTAAGGGGCCTATGTTAATCTACATTCCTGCTGGCAGCTCTTTAACATAAAACTTTGAAGAGGGTCACATAAGGACTATCATATCAAAATTCAACTGAAATCTTTCAAGCAGTTTCAGAGGAGAAGATCTTTTTATGCATTTCCCACTAGGTCCAATGTTAAACTAAGTTTTGCTACTGGTGGCCATGTCGGAATACAGATCAGCACCAAAGTAACAAGCTTGATCAAAATCTCACAAGTTTCATTTATGCAATGTTTAAATTGAATCCATTCAATGGTTTTCCATGATATCTTTG
>MJUU01020689.1:11898-23523 GCA_002080025.1 Modiolus philippinarum
AACTTTTCATTCAAAGATCTTCTCCTCTGAAACTACCGGGCCAATTGGAACCAAAGTTGTTCACAATAGTCCTTGGGCGGTCCCCTTTAAAAATTGTATCCGGCATGTCCGTACCTAATCCAAGATGGCCTCCACTGGGGAACATAGTTTTAACGTTGGACCTATGGGAAAGACATTCAAAGATCTTCTTCTCATAAAATACTAATCCAATTATAACTAAACTTAGTCACAATGGTCCTTAGATGGTCCCTTCCAAAAAAAAAAAAATCCGGCAGGTCCGTACCTCACCCTATGGAAAAGACATTCAAAGATCTTTTTCTCAGAAACTACCAGTCCAATTATAACCAAACTTAGTCACCATGGTCGTTAGATGGTCCCTTCCAAAAAAGGTATCCGACAGGTCCGTACCTAATCCAAGATGGCCTCCAGTGGGGAACATAGTTTTAACGTTGGACCCTATGGGAAAGACATTCAAAGATCTTCTTCTCAGAAACTACTAGTCCAATTATAACCAAACTTAGTCACAATTGTCCTTAGATGGTCCCTTCCAAAAAAGGTACCCGGTAGGTCGGTACCTCATCCAAGATGACCGGCATTGGGAACATAGTTTTAACATTGGATCCTATGGAAAAGACATTCAAAGATCTTCTCAGAAACTACTAGTCCAATTAACTAAACTAAGCCACAATGGTCCTTAGACGGTCCCTTCTAAAAAAGGTATCCGGCAGGTCAGTACCTCATCCAAGATGACCGCTAGCGAAGAACATAGTTTTAACATTGGACCCTATGGAAAAGACATTCAAAGATCTTCTTCTCAGAAACCACTAGTCCAATTAGAACTTAACTAAACCACAATGGTCCTTAGATGGTGCCATCCAAAAAAGGTATCTGGCAGGTCCGTACCTCATCCAAGATGGCCGCCAGCGGGAACATAGTTTTAACATTGGACCCTATGGAAAAGACATTCAAAGATCTTCTCAGAAACTAGTCCAATTAGAACCAAACTAAGCCACAATGGTCCTTAGGTGGTCCCATCCAAAAAATGCAACTGGCAGGTCCGTACCTCATCCAAGATGGCTACCATCTGGAACATAATTCTTACATTGGTCCTATTGGTTTTAAGGGGAACCTCTGCCCAAATTTTTGAATTTTTATTTGAAATGAATACATAATTTTTGTGTCGCCTGCTGCAAGCAAAGTCGACACATAGGGATTACTATCCGTCGTCTTACGTCCTCCGTCTTCGTCGTCCTGCGTCGTCTCTCGGTTTTTGAATCCGCAATTCCTTCAAGACTGCTAGTCCGATTCCAACCAAACTTTCAGAATATGTTGTTCACTTGATGTAGTTGTGCATCTGATACTCGAAATTCTGATTTTACAGATTTTAGAGGTTCAAAGAGCCAAAATTGCTCATTTATGAGTCTCGGTTTTGAATCCGCAACTCCTTCAAAACTGCTAGTCCAGTCCCAACCAAACTTTCAGGATGTTGTTCAACTGGTGTAGATGTGCACCTGATACTTAGAATTTTGGTTTTACAGATTTAAGAGGCTCGCGGAGCCAAAATTGCTCATTTGTGAGTCTCAGTTTTGAATCCTCAACTCCTTTAAAACTGCTAGTCAATCCCAACCAAACTTTCAGGATATTTTTTCACCTGGTGTAGATGTGCACCTGATACTAAGAATTTTTGTTTTACATATTTTAGAGTTTACGGAGCCAAAGTTGCTCATTTGTTATTCTGGTTAGTTAATCCTCAACTCCATTATAGCTATAAGTCAGATTCCAACCAAACTTGCAGGATATGTTGTTCACCTGATGTTGTTGTGCATCTAATATGTAATATTTTGATTTGAAAGATTTTTGAGGTTCACTGAGCCAAAATAGCTCATTTGTTAATTTAGTTTGTTAATGTGGTATTCTTTCAAAACTTAAAGTCATATTCCAACCAACCTTTCAGAATTTGTTGATCACTTGATTTGATTGTGCACCTGATACTTACAATTTTGATTTTACAGATTTTAGAGGTTCACTTGGCCAAAAATCATTCTTCTGTAGTGCAGGCGACACTAGTGTTCCATGGAACACCCATCAATTTTAATTTCTTAGAAGTACATAAATTACTATTCATTCGGGTTCGGGTAGTGTGTCACACAAAACGCATCTTGTATTGTCAAGCTTTTAATGAAAGTCAATAAGGGGAGACTTGTTTATGGTGACCTTGGCACAATTGTTGAAGTTTTTTCTAGCACCAACTACTAAGGGTAGCCTGTCGATGTTTGGTATGCAGTTGCATAGGCATCTGCAGAAATCTGTTTCAGGTAAGTTTTATGTTCATGCTCCTGCAGTCTTGCTCCACTGTCTTAAGCTTTCAGATGTATGTCAACGGATTTTGCGTAACTCTTACCATGTCTGAGCTGTAAGGGGTCAAAACTGCAATTTTCTCATTTTTACAAATATGTAAAATCTTTATTTCTCATCGGATTTAGATTTTCTTTCTTTTTTTTTTATACGACCGCACAAAATTTGAGGTCGTATAATGGTATTGCGCTGTCGTCGCCTTTGTCCTCCGCATCGTCATCTGTAGACACTTTTGTTTTTGGTCAATAACTTAAGTTCCAGTTGATCAATCCTTATAATATTTCAACATAGCGATCTTTGGAACAAAAGGAGGGATGTCATGGGTTTTTGATTTTGTGGCCCTTCCCATTTTTGAAAAAGGGTAAAGTTTGTGTTTTCACATATTAGGCTTTAGAATTTTGATTATTTGTCAAATTTTGATGGAGTTTCTTTCAGTGTGTTCCTCATTAAATTTCCTATCCGAGGTTTGCCAACGGATTTTACGTGGCATGTACCGTTTATGAGATAAATGGGGTCCAAAAGGGTCCAAACATAGGGCTTCATCGTCAGGTTTTTGATAACTTGCTACCTTCCTGGGTTATGAGGGAACAAACGGGGCTAAAATTGCATACATACAGATTAAATGAAATTTTTATTTTTCATATTTTTCATATTTTTTTAATTCCTCTTGATATAAGCCTTCAGTAGTTTGTCAACAGATTTTGTGTATCTCTTACGGTTTCCAAGCTATAAGGGGTCAAAGGAGCCAAAATTGCAATTTCTCTAAATATCATCTGTTTTTAAACCTCAAAGCATATATAAGCAAACCTTGCATAAATGATTGATGGAGGATCCTTTACAATGATTGCTCATTTCGTTTTCAACCGACAAAAAACGTGGCTGCCAGTGCAGAACTTTGGTTTAACATAGGACCCTATGGGAAAAATTGGATGTTCTCCTCAGAAACCACTGAAGCATATTCAGCCAAACTTTACTTGAATGATGGATGGAAAGTCCTTAACAAACATTGCTCATTTTATTATGACCCGACAAAAAATATGGACGCCAACATGGAACTTTGGTTTAACATTGGACTCACATTTTCATCTTTTTCAACCAAACTTTACAGGAATGGTGTATTAAAGGTTCTGAACTTTGTTCAGATCCAATAAAAAACATGGCCGCCAGCACAGAACATAGACTTTAAAGCCATACCACCTGATTGTGCTTGCTCCTCTTCCCCATTCAATTAAAGTCCGGCTGGACACGTTATAACTGGTGACCAAGATATCGTAGACAACCTCAAACTACGAGATATCTTCTCAAAAGGTCCAAAATTCCATGAGCCCAATTTCAATATTTTGATGGATGCAGTTGAAGACTATGCTAAGAAGTGGGCAAAGAAAGAGAAAGAGGACATTGAGACATTTTCCGACTGGATCAGGTCCATAAAGTCATTAATTGTAAATCGCATCCGGCGCTTAAAAACAGCAATGAAATCTAGAAATCCCAGTATATTTGAAGATCCCCTTGTAGAAAGAACTGTCCAACCTCCATGAAAATTACGTCATTGTCCCTGCAGACAAAGCTTCTAACAACATACTGTTTGTGTGTAAGAAACACTATCTCGACTGCCTTCTTCTTCTTCTTCCGTATCAGGTACAGACCAAATTTGGATACTCGTATGTGGTGCAAGGAAAACTATACAGCTATGTACAAGTACCAAAATGAAAAATATATACAGTGCGGTTAAAAACATCCGGCACGTCTAGTCCCTCAAGGTGGTGGCCTGGAGCCTGGATTTGAAGCAGTCAATAGATGGTGCGTTGACTACTTCAGATGGTAATGAGTTCCAGGTCCTGATAGCATCTGGGAAGAATGATTTCTGGTAGGCTAGTACTCTGGCATACGGCACAAGGAAGCTGATGTTATTGCCTCTTGGCGAGATGGTGGGTACCAGGTGTTGAGTTGGTATGTCAACTAGCTGGTGTATGATTCTGTACATCATGATGGCTTTCGTTTGGGCTCGACGCTCCTGCAGGGTCTTCCACTGAAGTTGGTTCAGCATGGCAGTTACACTGCTAGTTGTCTGGTAGTCAGCATACACCATACGGGCAGCTCTACGTTGAACCATCTCCAGTTTGTTGATGTTATCTGCAGTAAACGGATACCAAACTACTGAAGCATATTCTGTAAGTGGTCTGACCAGGGTGAGGTAGCAAAGGGATTTGGTGTCGCGGGGACAGTGATGGAGATTGCGCCTCAGGAACCCTACTGTGCTGTTGGCTTTCTTTGTCACCTGGTTTATATGCTCGTTCCATCTAAGACTCTTGTGGATAGTCACGCCTAGATATTTTGCTGCGTCTACTACGTCAAGAATGTGGTTGTAGATGTTGTACTTGTAGTTAATTACTTTCCTCTTGTTTGTGATGTGGATGACTTGGCATTTCTTGGGATGAAATTCCATAAGCCAGTCAGACTCCCACTTCTGCAGCTGGACTAGGTCTTGTTGGAGTGACTCGGCGTCATTCTCGTTCTTGATGTTTCTGTACAGGGCACAGTCATCCGCAAATAGGCGGGCAGTTGATCCTGCTGATACTGCATCTGGCAAGTCGTTGATATACAGCAGGAACAGTAATGGGCCAAGTACGCTACCCTGTGGTACGCCAGAGTCAACTGAAGCTGTGTTTGATTTGGCACCGTCTAGTAGTACGTGCTGTGTCCGTCCATTTAAAAAGTTCCAGATCCATTGGTTTGTGCTGTTTCTAATACCAAAGTAGTTGATCTTGTAAAGTAGGCGTTTGTGCGGAACTTTATCAAATGCCTTGGAGAAATCGAGTAGTATCAGATCAGTCTGGCCGGTGTTTCTAGGTTCTTGGCTAGATCTTGGACTGTCAGAATCAGCTGACTCTCACAGGAACGCCTTTTCCTGAAGCCATGCTGGGCATCACTCAAGATGTTGTTGGTGTCTAGATGCTTCTTCATACTACTACAGATAATATGTTCTAACATTTTGCAAGCGACTGATGTTAGGCTTACAGGACGGTAATTTTCTGCTTTGCTCTTATTCCCTTTCTTGTAAATGCGTACTACACTTGCTGTTTTCCAGTCAGATGGTAGGGTGCCTTGGTCGACTGAGGCTTGAAATAGTTGTAGCATCGGTGCGACTTCAGTTGCCATTTCCTTAAGTATACGACAGGAAATACCATCGGGGCCTGTTGCCTTGTGGATCTTGAGACTGTTTAGAATCTTGACTACTCCATTTAAGCCTATCTCAATGGCTGGCATCTCTGAAAAAGGACTTGGGCCTTTGTTTGGGATGGTGTCTGTCTGTTCGTTCTTGTTAAAGACTGAGGAAAATTGGTTGTTTAATATATCCGCCTTCTTGCTGCTATCTGTTTGTATTGTTCCTGTGTTGTCTTTCAGCGGAGCCACTCCCGAGTTTTCTGTTCTTAGGCCCTTGATGAAGCCCCAGAATCGTTTAGGGTTTTCAGTGGAATCTGGGCTAACGATTTTGTTGATGTAGCTGTTATAGGCTCGTTTACATGCCTCTGAAGATTGTTGTTTTATGTGCTTGTATCTTTTAATGTCTTTGGTGTTGTTAGTCTTTCTAGCTCTTTGATAGCTTCGTTTTTTCCTTCTTGATAATCTTGTGAAGGAGATGGACATCGACAGTTCATCTGGAAACCCTACTTATACCCCTACTACAATATCGAGAGATGAGATTGTAAAAAATCACACTTCAGTTTTAGCATTATTTGGCATGAATGCCAATGATGAAAAAAATCAACTCCCTTACATCTACTGGGTAGCTAAACTTCATAAGAATCCATACAAACAGAGATTCAATGTCGGGTCTTCCAGATGCACCACTAAACCTCTTTCACAGCTCCTCACTACTTTGTTGACCGCAGTCAGGGATGGCCTGAAAAATTACTGTAATACAGCTTACTCCACAAGCGGCGTGAATCAAATGTGGATTCTTAAAAATTCCAAAGATCTCCTTGCACAGCTTTCCCCAACCAGTCTTACCCATTGCCATAGCATTCAAACTTTTGATTTTCTATTCTTTATACAACCCTGCCACACAATAAACTGAAAACTGATTGCAGATTTAATACATCAGAACGCCTATTTAGCTATATGGAAAGACAAGACATATTTTGTTAAGAACCACACTGATTCAAACAAGAAGTACACTAAGACTGACGTAATCAAAATGTTAGAATTTTTTATCGACAATATTTTTGTCGAATTCGGAGGTTGT
Organism: Modiolus philippinarum; assembly: GCA_002080025.1. NCBI lineage: Eukaryota > Metazoa > Mollusca > Bivalvia > Mytilida > Modiolidae > Modiolus > Modiolus philippinarum. The sequence goes on from MJUU01020689.1 coordinate 18,500, forward strand.
GTTTTCCAACAGACAATAGGGATTCCTACGGGAACTAACTGTGCACCGCTTTTAGCTGACCCTTTCCTTTACTCCTACGAGGCCAAGTTTTGACAACGGCTTATTCAAAGAAAACAAAAACATTTAGCCCAGTCCTTTAATTTCAGCTTCCGCTGCATAGACGATGTACTTTCTCTTAATAATCCTAAATATAAGGAGTATTTACATCAGATCTATCCCAGCAAGCTTGAAATTAAAGAAACAACTGAAACACCTACTTCTGCTTCGTACCTAGATATTTTATTGTATATTGACGAAGATGGACGTTTGAAATCTGGGCTATATGACAAGCGTGATGATTTTAATTTCCCAATTGTGAGCTTTACCTTTCTTAGCAGCAATATACCTACCTCTCCAGCCTATGGAGTGTACATTTCACAGTTGATTCGTGACTGTCGAGCGTGTAGTTTGTACAGTGATTTTTTAACAGAGCAAAAACACTGTCCCGAAATTGTTCAATTTATTGTAAATTTCATCCCTCAAGAAATTATATGGCCGTCACCATAACATCATTGAAAATATGACGTGCAAGTATCCCAAATGAAAGTGGATATTTTCAGCTCGAGTCACGTCTTGCCGGATTTGACTACCGACTTTGACATTTTCCTGGATTGACCGCTCACTCACAATGTAACGGTACTGTTAACAGAGCAGGACATGCTTACCCTTCCGGAGTACCTGATGTCACTCTCAGTTTCACTGGAGTTCACACTGTGAGTGCATTTGTTTTGAATGTTGTGGTTTCTATTTCTGTGCTTTGTATATGTCTAACGTCATTGTGTTCTGTGTCTAACGTCATTGTTTTCTGTGTCTAACGTCATTGTTTTCTGTGTTCTCGTTTTGGCCATGTCTTTGGACTTCGATTTTTGTAAATTTCACTCCTTTGTGCCTTCGGTATTCCAGTGCCGTTGTTTTCATAGGGTCCTTTGGGGAAAATCACATTTGCATCTTCTCCTCTGAAACTACACGCCAAGCAAATTCAACCAAACTTTCAGGAATGATGTACTAAATATCCTTAACAATGATTGCTCATTTTGTACTGATCCAATAAAAAACATGGCTGCTAGCACGGAACATTGTTTAGCATTTGACCCTATGGAAAAATCACATTTTCATCTCCTCTGAAATCACTGAAGCAAATTCAATCAAACTTAAGAGGAATTGTGTATGGAAAGTCCTTATTTTCCTTATTTCACCAAAATTGCTCAATTTGATTCCACAAAACAAATGGCCACAAGCACCGGCGGAACTTAGGTTAACATTGGACCCTATGACTGAGAAAAATCTTATTTTCATCTCCTCTTCAGAAACCACTGAACCAAATTTAACCAAACTTTATAGAATGATGTATGAAAGGTCCTTTACATTTCATTCCGATTTGACAAAAAACATGGATACAAGCATGGAACTTGGGTTTAACATTGGACCCTATGGGAAAAAATCACATTTTATTCTTCTTGAAACCACTGAAGCAAATTTAATGCTGTATGGAGATTGCTCATTTCATTCCGATTAAACAAAAATCATGGCCACAGGTATGGGACTTAGGTTTAACATTAGACCCTATGGGAAAAATCTCATTTTCAATTTGTCCTCAGGAACCACCGAAGCAAATTCAACCAAACTGTACAGGATTGATAAAAGGAAGGTTCTTTACAAAGAGTTTTAAACGTTCAAACACAAAAAAAAAACATCATGCATCAAGGGAAATATAGAATAACATTTAAGCCTATGGGAAATTGATCATTTTCGTCTTCTTCTATGAAATTATTGAAGCAAAATTAACCAAACTGAATTGGAATATGTATTGAACTACAGCTTTACATTAGACCCTAAGGAATAAAAAAAATTGTCATCAGTATAGTCTTGACTTATATTAGAAGCATTTTGTCAGGCTCGGTCCATGAGCCTCTAGTTTATTCAATTTGTTGATATTGAATTCTTTCAAAACTGTAAGTCATATTCCAACCAAAGTTAAAAGGATATGCTGTTCACCTGATACTTGAAATTTCATTTTTACTGATTTTAGAGATTCATAGAGCTAAAATATCTCAAATGTTAATTTGGCTTTTTAATCTGCAACACGATCTCCAAAATTATAATTCATATTCTAAACAAATTTGCCGGATATTTTTCTTCTCCTGATCTAGACATGCACCTGATACTTAAAATTTTAACTGAGCCAAAATGGCTTTTCTGTAAGAGGGTAGGAATGGGGGTATCCTGGTGACGGTTAACGGTAAATAATCAGGCCAAATGACGTTAACGGTAATATTTATGCTTTCACGATAACTTTGCTAGAAATTTCTACAAAATTTTGTTTTGACGAATGACGATATGTTTTTTCTCCAAATAACGATAATGGTACAACATTCAAGTAATTTCACGAATCACGCTAATATATTTTTGACGATAACAGTAAAATTTTGACCCATTTTACGTTAACGATAGCTGAAAAATGTCGTTTGACGGCTAACGCTAAAGGGCATTCATACCTCCTGTAAGTCTTCTATTGAACACCCATTTATTTTTATTGTTCCTATGGTAGCAATGATTTCCATTTTAAAAAAATGAGGCCTTCCGTCTAGCAGGTCAGCTCTTGACCAAAGATAGCTGCCTGGAAAAAATATGTTTAACACTGAGCCGCATGAAAACTGCTCAGTTGATTAAAACAAGATTTTCAAAAATATAATGTAAATTGAATTTACAGTTGTTCTTATATAGTCCTTTAAAATCATTTTGAAGCAGGTCTGCACCTTATTATTCAAAACACCACTGGGTAATTTAGTTAAAACAATTTGGACCTTATTCAAACCTGCCTCAGTGACCATCTGAATAAAGCGACCTCCTCTTATATGACCAAGTTTTCCTTATCCCAATGTATGATTTGCTTATTGATTGTGATCACCCGTCTTATGTTAATATTGGTATTCTATATGGGCAGAAGAGTGAAAATTAATATCAACACTGAAATATATTAATTTGCAAAAAAATCCCTTCAATAATCCTCACAATATCTGGAAGTGCGTAAAAAACAACCAAGCAGATATACGCAAAACTGAACTCAAATTAAACTTGTAACAGTCACATATCAGTTCCACCAAACCAGGTCAAAAATTTAGTATAATGCCAATATCACCAAACTGTCTTCTATGTGGTAACTCAGAAGAGGGTATAAAGCATTTTTTGCTGTACTGTAAAAAATTAAGTGACGTCAGAATAGAGCTTATGTTTAATGAGCTGGCGGAAATAGGGATTGTAAACTGCGATAGTATTAATGACGATTCTTTGATCCTTGGACTTATCCTTGATTGTACATCTTGCAACTTGCTCAACAATCCATCAGATAGTTTTCTACAGAAAATTGAGAGGAAAGCTCGGAATCTCTGTTATGGGCTACATTTAAAGAGAACTAGATTGCTCTGTATTGGGTATTGATAACATTTTTACTTTGGCTATACATAACTTTTGTCTGTATGTAAATATAATATATTGATATATTTAGAACTTCCACAATCTGCAAGCAATGGAATTTAGTGATCAGGGACAGGGCAGACGCACTAACGAGTAAGGTCGAAAAATCCCCTCGTCTTTTAGATTTTAAAGTGACCAATACCTGTAAATAAGTAACATTTAAAACATTTTAATTTTCAATTGTTATTACTGCACAATAGGGCTGTATATACATATTCAATTGGGTTGTGATTTTAATATTCCTAATAAGGAAGTGCTCCGCACATCGGAGGGAAATCCCAGAACAGACCCTTTTCCAGAGTTCCCTTGGGAGGTCACATAAGACAGGAGTGACTTGTAGTCAAAGTACAAGGCTCATCATATTGTTTTTATACGACCGCAAAAAATTTGCGGCCGTATACTGGTATGGCGCAGGCGTCAGTGTCTGTGGACAGCATAACTTTGGTTCTTGTGGGTTCTTGTGGACTGATTGTCATCAAATTTTAGTATGATGTTTCTTGGCGTTGATGACGTTGAGACATTGTCCGACTAGATCAGGTCCATTAAGTCATTAATTGCAAATCGCATCTGGAGCTTAAAAACAGCAATGAAATCCAGAAATCCCAGCATATTTGAAGATCCTCTTGTAGTAAGAACTCTGACCAACCTCCATGAAAATTACGCCATTGTCCCTGCAGACCAAGTTTCTAATAACATACTGTTTGTGTGTAAGAAAAACTATCTCGACTGCCTTGTAAAGGAGCCGAACATCGGCAGTTCCTCTGGAAACTCTACTTATAAACCCTACTACAATATCGAGGGATGAGATTCTAAAATAAAGGGCTACGCCGAGCGCAGCATGATACGACCGCAGCATGTCGACCACTGAAATTTTTAAAGTGAATGCGGACACAGTAAAGAGCTTGACACAATAATTAGATGGACACAAAAAGAAGCTAGACACAGTTATTAGCTAGAAACAAAATAGGGAAAAAATCAACCCTTCTGATTACTTACTGATAAAAAACCGTAAGAGCTATGCAGAATATGTACTATCAACTAAATCTTTACAGACATAGAAATTTTAAGAAAAAAAAACTATCGAAATCTGATGAAAAATAAAGATATGAATATTTAGAAAAATTGCAATTTTTCGCCCCTTTGACCCCTTGTAGCTCGGAAACGGTAAGACCTTCACAAAATCCGTTGCAATACTTCTGAAAGCTTAGATCAAGAGGAATCCAAAGAAAAAAATCCCATCGAAATCCAATGAAAAATAAAGATTTGACATATTCAGAAAAATTGCATTTGTGGCCCCTTTGACCCCTTGTAGCTCGGAAACGGTAAGACCTACACAAAATCCATTGAAATACCCCTGAAAGCTTAGATCAAGAGGAGTCCAGAGAAAAAAATCCCATCGAAATCCGATGAAAAATAAAGATTTGACATATTTAGAAAAATTGCATTTTTGGCCCCTTTGACCCCTTGTAGCTCGGAAACGGTAAGACCTACACAAAATCCGTTGACATACT
>MJUU01020689.1:55900-68430 GCA_002080025.1 Modiolus philippinarum
CATTCTCGTGCATTAAAAGATCTCTGTTTTGTGGTATTTCAGGCAGACTCGCCATACTCCCTTTTCATAATTTCCTTTACGGTTGTTTAATCCGCCGAATTCACAATAAACGATGGGTTAACGCACGAAAACCCGTCAAAAGTGTGAGCGATATATCAACTTTCGTTTTGTTGTTGACAAAACCATTTGGAATATAAACCGGAAGTAGCGATTTCTTCAAAGAAAACGAAAAAATCAAGAGAGCTTCGAATGAAATTTGAGTTGTCTCTCTTTAATCAATTCAAGTGAAAAAGCGGGAAAATTTGAACGCGGATTTTGTTACCGTTGTATTTATTTTTTGGGGACAATAAATACAGGCCAGCGACCAGGTTTTTGCCCATGCGGCGGTATCTGAGAACCAGATAATTAATTTTACATGGCCTAACATTTAGATTGAACAAAAAAAAAAAATCAAAAATATTGAGCAGTTACAAACATGTATATTAAAAGAGAAGAAAAAATGAAAAAGAAATTAAATAAAATAATAATAATAAAAACAAAAACAAAAACAATTTTTGCGCCTAATGTGTTGGTCATTGGCTTGTTGTTGTCTTCTCATAAAGTTTTAGTTTCTTGATACTTTGGTTATTGGATGTGGTTTGTTTCCATTGATTTATTCACTTTTTACCTTTTTGGGGCCATTTAGGGCCTGCTATATGGTGTGAGGTTCCTCACTGTGTTAAAGACCGTATGGTGACCCCTAGATGCTTTGTTTTGGGTCGTTTTAACCTGAATATGGGATGTTGTCTCCTTGACATTTACCCTATTTCCTTTTTTTTTTTTTCATGTTTGGTTTTTGATTATCTACCAGTGGTAGGTTACTGATTACAATATCATTTTTGGTTTTGGTGATACATGAAAGTCTGCTATACATGTATTGCTTAATTTCACAGTCTAGCAAACGTGTTAAGTTTTCTGATTTCACTAGTAAACTTATTTGGCTAATCTCCCCGTTTTTTAGTGTTCGTCATGAACACTTTAGCTATCAGTCCAGCTTGAATTGGATAAAAATAGATGTTGCAGGGCGGGAAACTTTTAAACAGGTTAAAAATCCCTTATAAAATTGTAAATAATACAGTAATCTTACTGAATAATCTGGTAGAACGTTACATACTATTGTCTTGAAATGGTAAAAATGTTTGAATACAGCTAAAGTGGGAATCGAGGTGCTTAAAGGCTTTAAAGTGATGGCGGATTTAAACTAAAAAGGGGGTGTCGAATAGGCTAGAGTATACAGTACGAGACGTTTATAATACACACAAACCAATTCCAATTACTACTTCGCTTTTATTTAACTTATTAAATTTCCTGCATTGAGAAATTAAACGATTATCGACTACATTATTAAAACGAAAATAGGGCCTATTTGTTTCACGCGTAGGAATATGAAAAATAAAATAAAATATCGAAGATGTCAAAATGGTTTCTTTATGAAAGTTGTTGCTAAGCATACCTGCCAACTTTCACGATTTTGGCGTGATTTACACGATTTTAACCTGTCACGACCGTGAAACAAAAAACTGGCATAAAACACGATTTTGAAGAAATCCACACGAAAAAATGTTTGTTTACAGGATTTTGGCTGAAGGGAGATAATCTAAATTCTCGAAAGGGAGTTAACCATATTCTCGATATTAGCCAATCAGAATCGGGTTTACATCGTCATGTGAAAAACAGCTGATTGGATCCGGCATGTAAATAATCGTAAATATGACGAGTTTGGTTGACTTTTTTGTTGATTTTAAGGCTTCGGCGACGTAAATAAAGTTATGTAATTGGATGGACCACCGGCAATCATAGTAACAGGTATGAATCGGGGTTCACAATCCCTGATACTACGAGCTGCAAGCACCACATGATGGCTATGCGAGTGACTAGGTCGTTGCAAGTTCCACGTTCTGCAGATTTTGCATAGTTGATCTGAGTAGCCTTAATGACGTTAACAAATATGCACGAAAGGTCACTCAAAATCCCAGAACACCACTCTTTTGACTGAATCAGAAAAGGCAAAAAAATATTTAAAAAATGTAATGCTTGCTTTATTTATAGAAGAATGGAATAAAAGGAGAAATGCAGTAAATGTACATCAGGCAACTAATAAAGGAGAGAGAGAGTGGTTTCATTAACATACTTACAATCTTTTAATTTCCCCCAAAACAGTCAACTGTAAATTCAAATAACAGCAACATAATGATGAACAGCAAGCACTGCTTTTTGTTTCCCTTTTACAGTTAAAACTAAGTTAAAATTTAACAGAACATAAACATCAAATGGTCCAAAAACAGTTCACAACTGATTTATTTGACCAAAAATATTTAAGAACCAGCTGAAATGCCTAAAACACAATAAAAGAGGAATGTCTTGCCTCCCTCAATAAAAAGTAAAGTCTTCTATAACACCTAGATGTTTGTATTTGATAAAAAAGAGCATCAAGTATTAGACAAAAACACTTAGCGTAAAACGCCTCGAAGTCGCGCATAAAAACCCCCATGAAGATAATTTCTTTATAGTGATATCAATATGATAATAATAATAATATTTATTCAGGCAAGTGCATACAGTCATACCGTGTACACATAAAACAATATATAAAACAATGTTAAGCAATGAATACCGGTAGTTTCAAAAGAATATATATTGTAATATTGAACACATTTGGATAATCAATAAGGTCAAAAGGACTTATTTCCAATGGGGGTCCTTGTTGATAATTACAAAAAATACATAAAAGTCTACTCATATGACCTATAAGTAAATACAAATAAACCTAAATGAACAAGTATTAAACAAAAATGGCGGAATAATACCACTAAGACACCTTAAACTTCAACACATACGAACACTTTCAGCTCATATAGAGCTTTGATTTGGATAAAATAAATGGAACTGGCTAATTATTAGACAGATTCTCTAAAGTTATCCATGTCTCTGTAATATTAACCATGTTCCTTTAAAATTAGCCTGTGGCTGTTAAATTAGCCATGTTACTGTTAAGATCAAAGGCTCCCTGCTGAGTGACCATAAGCGAGATCAAAGGCACCCAGCTGAGCGACTCCCAGCAGGGTGCCATGATAATGGTTAATTTTACAGGCACATGGCTAATTTAACTGGCACGGGGCTAATATATAGGAATGTGGATAATATTACAGAAATGTGGATAATTTTAGGGAACATGTTTAATAATTATTTTAACCAAAAAGCGGGGAGATTAGCCAAAAGGTTTCCTAGTGTTTAGTCAGTTTGAGTTTTCACATCAATTTTGCGACCAAGTAGGGACAGGGGAGACATCAATTTGGGTCCACACTTGTGTTTAAATTCTATTCTGTTATATGAATAAAAAGCTCTGATTATGTGCTAAAAGGATAGTTGGCTCCATTGTTGACTATTAGCAAACTACTCCAAACTTTAATAAACTTCTTCACAATCATTGTTTTTCTGCATTTTTTTCACCTATGCAATATTATCTGCTCCAGGGAATTATCATCAATGGAAATTTAACAGAAATGTTTGTCGTTAGATCTTCACAATTTCCATGTAAACTACTTTTTCTAGCTCATAAATATCTAATGATGCATGGGGAAATTATAATCTTCTTGATATTTTTTAACATCTCAAACAAATTTATATATTTGATTTAATGCGATCTAAATTAAGACAATACCAACAGCATATAAAAATGCAATAAAAAACTATAAATCAAATTAATTCGAAGAAAAAAATCAGGAAGTATACACTTGATAATTTTTATTAATACAAAGTTTAATTTTTTATATGTTTACTGCAATAAAAAGAAAGTTAAAATTATTAATTTTGTTTTGTTAACACATGGTTAAACAAATAAAAATCATTATCAAATTCTATTGCTATAACATTTATTTTTCTTCTTATATTTAAACCATTTTACTTTTTACAGCATTTTATATTTAGAGAATAAGAAAGATTTTACAATATCATAGAACTTTCTTGGCCAAGCTGTGAAAATTTACTCTGTACATAATGAATTTATTTTATGACCTTGATAAATAGCGTCATGTAATCAGCCCAAGACTATGTGTTAAAGGTAATTTATTAATTTCCAGTCCTGAAATTAGCCCCGAGAGGACAGTTAATTCTGTAATAGTTCCAGTCCTTTCCATATTTGATTCTTTCCTCTCAAGTTTCCTATGTGCAAGAAGAATTAATGACCAATAAAGTATGGCTGAACTGTGAGGGGTTCAGCCAAAAAATTATCATGCAATTTGTAAATTCAACATGTTCAATATATGTTGTCTACTTTCAGCAAGGTATTCATTGGTGGTTTAAGTTGGGACACAGATCAAGGTAAGCATGATTGATAGTGTTTCATTTAACCAGCAGAAAAAAATGTTATTATCAGGTATATTAAACATATTGGGCTATAATTAAAAAAAAAATATTTGTTTCCCCTTACCCGATCCTACCTAATAGGCTAATAATGTTGAGAAGGTAGGAAATTTTTTTTATCTCCTCACCCTACGGAGTTGGAGAGGGGATATATAGCATCTCATCCGTCAGTCCACCAGAGTGTCTGTCATTTCGTCCCACCTGCTACCTCAGCATAAAGTTCGTGTTAAGGTTCATATCTGAGGAACTACATGTGGAACATCAATCATCTTTGATCAGTGGATGGGTCTTGGAGAGCGATGCTGCTTCAAATGATAATTGGGTCACTCTGACCTACATTTTACGCTTCAATGACTCCGGTTAAAGTTTGTGTTGAGGTTCATATCTGAAAACTGCATCTGGCACATCAATCATCTTTGGTCAATAGATGCGTCTAGAAGAGTGATGCTGCTTCATATGATAATTGGGTCATTCGGAATTACATTTTATGCTTATAAACTCGGGTTAAAGTTTTGTGTTCAGATTCATATCTGAGGAACTACATGTGGCACATCAAATCATCTTTGATCAGTGGATGCGTCTTGGAGAGTGATGCTGCTTCAGATGATAACTGGGTCACTCTGACCTACATTTTATGCTTCAATGACTCAGGTTTAAGTTTGCGTTAAGATTCATATCTGAGAAACTAAATGTGGCACATCAATCATCTTTGGTCAGTGGATGCATCTTTGAGAGTGATGCTGCTTCAGATGATGATTGGGTCACTCTGACCTACATTTTATGCTTTAATAACTCAGGTTAAAGTTTGTCTTTGTGTTGAGGTTAATATCTGAGAAACTGCATCTGGCACATCAATCATCTTTAGTCAGTGGATGTGTCTAGGAGAGTGATGCTGCTTCATATGATAATTGCCAAATTGGGTCACTCCGACCTACATTTTACGCTTCAATGACTCAGGTTTCAGTTTGCTCTAAGGTTCATATCTGAGAAACTACCTTTGGCACATCAATCATCTTTGGTCAGTGGATGTGTCTTGATGAAGAGTGATGTTGCTTCATATGATAATTGGGTCACTCTGACCTACATTTTATGCTTCAATGACTCATGTTAAAATTTGTGTGAAGGTTCATATCTGAGAAGCTACATGTGGCACATCAATTACCTTTGGTCAGTGGATGCGTCTTGGAGAATGATGCTGCTTCAGATAATTATTGGGTCACCCTGACCTACATTTTATGCTTCAATGACTCAGGTTATAGTCTGTGTTAAGATTCATATCTGAGATATCTTAGGTCAGTGGATGCCTCATTGAGAGTGATACTGCTTTTGAGAATTAATATTTTGAAACTTTACCTGAATTTGGAAATTGAATTGCTACAGGGGAGGGGATTAGCTGTCGTTCCCAAGTTTTCCGACCGCTCCAATCTTGTTATAATTCTAAGAAGTGGTTTAGAAATTACTGTTCAGATTTGAGTAAAAAAAAATTTTTGGAAAAGTCAATAAAATTATTTGGGTAGGGCCATTTTGTCAGGGTTGGTAGGGTAAGGGGAAACAAACAATATTTTAATTTTGGCCCTATATAGTCATGTTTGTATTGAATCCAGCATTTGTTATTATGGGCAGTAGCATTCAATTGTTGTATGGAGTATTTTAATTGAAGCAAATGATGAATATCTACTTTCCTTTGAACATGTTGAATATTGAGTATAGTTCTGAAAACATAAAGTTTTGATGACTTGGCAAGAAAAAAAAAGCTGTTCATTACTTTTGAAACTAGTTGAATTAAATTTCCTGTAATTTGCATATATTTATATTGTATAGATTATAAATTTAATGAAGAAAGCCAGATAGTATGTACATGTACTATAAAAACCAATCTAAATAAACAGAAATAAAGTTGGCCATATCAATTTATATCTATATTCAGTCATGCGTGACAGTTGCATCTTTTTGCAAGAAACAGATCATTTAAACATATTTCTTGTCGGACCACTGGACCAATATATTATCATTAATTTCAAAACTGACAAAAACTACACTTTTCAAGAATTCTGTTCCTTTCAAAACTGAGTGACAAAGTTCATGATCAGTATCAGCTTCAACAGTACAATTTCTGACAAAAAATTGACAAACAAATATTTAGGAGCAGTTTGATCAGAAGTTGTGTTAAAGGTTTTAAAAGTACCTGAAAATTTTCAGAAAAGTTGGATACAGTGTCTGGAAAAGATTCAAGTACAACAATATTTCTACACTAAGCTAACTAAGGCAGTATATTTCTCCGTATACTGTATACCAGGAAATTTTCTTGGCAGTTTTATTATCAATATTTTTGCGGTAAGGAATGGAGCGCAAAAATACAACTGTTGCGAATATTTTGAAGCGATATATGGGTAAAGCCAAAAAGGTGGTCAGGAAAGTGTGACATTTTAATTTGAAAATTTAAGTGTTGAAAAAATTTAAATCCTATGATTTTTATGTTCGCAACAAATTTGTCTGTGTGAATTTTTATTTCACATGAGCATGGACAACATATTTTTGTAAATTTGAACTTTTAGGGCACACATTTTCAGTGTGTTATATTGACATAAGGTAAATCATATGCTTAAGTTATTTCTATTATAATTGATGAAAATTAACGATACTCAGTAAACATAATGTTTTTAACATAATCTATTTTGCAAACCAGTTATGAACAAAATGTTATAACAAGTTTATCCTCTAAGCAAAATTTGTGCATTATACATGTTGACAATTTTGTTTTTCTTCAATTATCTTGTATTTAAGCTATAAAACATGAAAATTGAAGCTGTGAACATATATTTGGTTCTGCAAACAATATTTTGAATGTTACAATTTCACACCAAAGACTTCTATTATTCATAAGTGAATAAAGGATTTCTTGTGTGTTAATTTGACATTTCTTGTGTGTTAGTTTGACAAGAAGTCTTTTTGATAATTTAAGCATTCAGCTTCCATACTTTCATGATAAATTTAAATACTATTTAGTCTTTCAATAAATTGAAATAGAGTGAAAAACTAAAGAAATTAAAAAAAAAAACAAAATTCACTTTTTTATTAGCTCACCTGGCCCGAAGGGCCATGTGAGCTATTGTCATCACTTTGTGTCCGCTGTCCGTTGTCCGTCCGTCAACAATTTCAAAAATCTTCTCCTCTGAAACGGCTGGGCCAAATGTAACCAAACTTGGCCTGAATCATCACCAGGGTATGGCTTCTCAAAGTTATGTTCGATTAGTTGGCTGTCAAAAAGCATGGCCGCCATTGCTAAAACTAGAACATAGGAGGCGAGACTTAGGGATAGCGTTTCCGGCGGCGTCAACAATTTGTAAACTATTGTGAATTAACAAGCTTAAGTTAGTTGTAGGTCCATAGTATTTGATGTGCAGTTGCATCCTTATGGCTACAACTCAAATCCCTACGAAGATTATGGCCCTGGCCTCTTAGTCACACATGAACGATCACAATAAGTTTTTAGCAAGCAGTTTGTACAGCCAATACCAGTAGTCCTATAGCTAGGCACTTGATATTTGACATGCAGTTGCGTCTTGGGGAGTACATACAGATTCCACACCCCGATGGTGGCCCTGGCCCCTTAGTCACGCATGAACGATCACATTAAGTTTTTAGCAAGCAGTTTGCACAGCCTATACCAGTAGTCCTAGGCACTTGATGTTTTAACATGCAGTTGCATCTTGGGGAGTACATACCGATTCCACGCCTGGATGGTGGCCCTGGCCCCTTAGTCACACATGAGTGATCACAATTTTTTTGCAAGCAGTTTGTACAGCCTATACCAGTAGTCCTAGGCACTTGATATTTGACATGCAGTTGCGTCTTGGGGAGTACATACCGATTCCACGCCCAGATGTTGGCCCTGGCTTCTTAGTCATGAATGAGTGATCACATCATTTTTTTTCCAAGGAAATTGTTAACACAGTTTAAGATTATATTTTATTTTTATTGCTGCTGCAGTAGATCAATGTGCAAATTAAGGCGATGCAGGGGCGGGCGAGACATATCCTGTGTCCACAGTTTATTGGCTAATAACTTGAAAAACCGTTACAGATATCAAAAATATGACAGACGGTAAAAATGATCAGCATGATGAGGTCTACCCACTGTGCAATTTTGAAGACAATCTGAAAACCCATCTCGGAGTTATAGCCCTTTTTCCGTTAAACTTTCAAAATTTTTGCTTTTTTTATTTTTTATTTCAAAAAGTGTAACAGATAGAGGTCAAGTGTTAGTTGCAAAAATGTTCAGCATATCAAGATCTACCCACCCTGAAATTTTGAAGAAAATCCATAAACCCTTGTAGGAGTTATTGCCCTTTTTTCACCAAATTTTTTTAATTTTCGTATTTTTCATCTATTATTTCCAAAAGTATAGAACACTAGGAAACCTTTTTGGCTAATCTCCCCGCTTTTTGGTTAAAATAACTGGAACTGGCTAATTATTAAACATGTTCCCTAAAATTATCCACATTTCTGTAATATTATCCACATTCCTATATATTAGCCCCGTGCCAGTTAAATTAGCCATGTGCCTGTAAAATTAACCATTATCATGGCACCCTGCTGGGAGTCGCTCAGCTGGGCGCCTTTGATCTCGCTTATGGTCACTCAGCAGGGAGCCTTTGATCTTAACAGTAACATGGCTAATTTAACAGCCACAGGCTAATTTTAAAGGAACATGATTAATATTACAGAGACATGGATAATTTTAGAGAATCTGTCTAATAATTAGCCAGTTCTATTTATTTTAACCAAAAAAACGGGGAGATTAGCCAAATAGGTTTACTAGTGGAAGATGAAGCGGTTAAGTGTAAATTGATGAAATGTTTGCCATGCTGTGGCGACTTCAAAACTGATGTTGTAAATTGTTCCTTGACCGCCATTTTCAAAATGGCCGCCAAAAAAAGGCGGGAAAATTCAACATTGTCCGATTTCAATGAAATTTGGTTTCCAAATAGATCTTGATGTTGTGAGTTCAAAACCGGTGTTGAAAATTTTCCTTGACTGCCATTTTTAAAATGGCCGCCAAAAAAGGCGGGAAAATTCAACAATGTCCAATTTCAATGAAATTTGGTTTCCAAGTAGATATTGATGTTGCGACTTCAAAACCGATGTTGAAAATTGTTCGTTGACCGCCATTTTTTTAATGGCTGCCAAAAAAGGCGGGAAAATTCAACATTGTCCGATTTCAATGCCATTTGGTTTCCAAATAGGTCTTGATGTCGCAACTTCAAGACTGATGTTGAAACTTGTTCGTTGACCACCATATTTACAATTGGTACCAAAAAGGCAGGAAAATTCAACATTGTCCAATTTCAAAGAAATTTGATTTCCAAATAGATATTGATGTTGCGACTTCAAAACCGATATTGAAAATTGTTTGTTGACTGCCATTTACAAAATGACGTCTCGACTTCAAAACTGGTGTCGAAAGTGGTCCTAAGCAAGAATGTTTTTTATCAAAAAATCCCAACAAAGAAATATAATAAAACATGATCAGACTTAAAAAAACAATTCAAGATATTGGAGGTTTTCGACTTACGAAAGTTTGAGAAACTGAAGATCAACTGTATAACTTACATTGTTACCTTGATTGTGGCAACTGAAAACCAGGTGAGCAATACAGGCTCCTGGGAGCCTCTGGTTATCTTTATACTGTATTTTTCATGTAAGTTATATTGACTTGACACAATAAAATCTAACATTAATAAAATTATCAACATTAACTACATTAACTACATACATTACATATATGCAATGCAAAACCTAATCATTCTGAATTGAATTTTTTACTCATGTAGCAAAGTAGAAGTGTTACAAAAATTGTAAAATATCTGTAAGTTATATTGACATAATGTCAAATAATGCAATGGAAAAAGAACCAAAATCTGGGATAACGTCTGAACACAAATGTTATGTCAAATTTTGCATATTCAAATATAAACTACTCCTCTAAAACCGGGTAAAAGTGAATGTTTAATTTTGTCATCAAATAATGAGCCAATATTTTGAACCAGTTCAAGTTCAAATGTCAACTAACAACCTTCAAAAATCATCAACAATTCTTCCGTTTTCAAAAACAATAGATTTGTTTTTTTTCTTAAACAGGTGCAACAGGTGACCCTTTCAGTAATTCATTTGGGCCCAACAAAATCCAATCTATTTTCAACTTTCATATCATTTTAAACTTGAGAGTTATATTGACTTAATTGAAAAACTGTCAACTAATTCGGTGTTATACCATATTTTGCATAAATTCCCTTCTAAACTTGTATAAAATGTATTGTTAAACCATTATTGCTGTTTTGAAGATACAAATACCATTTACTATATATAATTATAGAAATTACCATTTTAAAACAAGTCTTCAAGGTGAAATCAAAGAAAAATCAGTGTGTTATATCAGTGTGTTATCAACATTTAAATATAACACACAAACTGTCTACAAAAAATGCCATTTCACCAAGTTAGACACCCTTTTCCACCCAAAACAGTTATACAGGCATTTTCATTTAGTATTTTTCTTTGGAAGTGACCCACAATTTGTTGCCATATTGTTAAAGCATAAGCATACCAATCTTTCAGTTAGAAAGTGTTTTTTATGTCACACTCAATGTCAAACATTGTCAAAAAGACATTTGATATTGCTGAATAACAAAACAAGTACATGTATAATGAATAAATGGAGAATTTATATAAAAAATGTACTTCTTTAGTATATGGAATCACACTTCAATGTAATTGGCCATAACATTAATAAAAGTGATATTTGAAAAATATATAAATGTTTATTTGTAGTTATTTGACCAACTTGAGCACCTTTTCGGCTTAACTTATATGGTTTTAACAGCTCAACCGACAACTGTGAATTCAAAACTGCGCAAAACTAAATTTATATGCATACCCCCGAAAAAAAGACGGGGGGGGGAAATTTCCTGGTCTACAGTAATTGAAGTAATCTTAGATAATCATTAATCTGAGCCATAGAGTGTTTATGCAAGTGTACTTGTATGAAAGATTATTATATGCCGTCGCACATGCTCTTTACATTGAAGTTATCTGCGTTCTCAAATTTAAGTCTAGGGTTGTCTGTCAATGCCGGGTTTCAGCAATAGAAATCAACACAGCCACTATAGAAGCTTAATTTTGACAACCAGTTCAACCACAAACTTGTTTGATTTTACAATGCACCTGTCTGATAAAAAACTGTAAAAAGTAAGGTTATTACAACATGGAAAAAAAAACAATAGCCGAAAGAATACTAGGAGTAGAGCTTGAGGAGCTTGTCAAAGTATTACACTCACACAAAAAACTGGGTTGGGGAAGAACTAGTAGTCAAAATACCATGACTAGCACAAAGTCACTGTTTTGTAGAAGTAGAGTTCATAACAATGTGTTTTAGCATCAGTTTTCACAGTTTGAGCATTATTTAACACTGTTATAAATTGCTTTATGTGTTTTCAGATAGCCTGTTGACTTACTTCAGTCAATATGGAGAAGTATGTGACTGTGTAGTGATGAAAAATCCACAGACTGGAAAATCAAGGGGATTTGGTTTTGTTACCTTCAAAGATCCAAACTGTGTAGACACAGTGTTAGCAGCAAAACATACAATTGATAGTAGACAGGTAGGTTTCAATGAAATCTATACTATATGTAGTAAAATTTATATATTTAAGTGCAACTACATATACAAGATTGATTGTAGACACATGTACTGTAACATTAAGTGGCTATCAATTGTACAGCAGATGAGTCTAAAGTTGATCAAACAAGCATTAGGTAGTATTTAGATATAAACTTTGGAACAAGGATGCTCTCAGAAGATGATGTCATGATTGACGTTTGAATACAAGTGATTGTAAATTATTCTGGCATGAAAGCATTGTAAATTATTCTGGTATGAAAGCATTATGCTGAATTTCCTTATTTTCAAATTTTGGTACTGTATACTCCCCTGCAAATATTTACTGCAGATATCTGTCAGTTTCAGGGGACCAAATATTTGGTTTTTGTTTTTATGTCACCCCAGACGTAGTCGGGGTGACATGTTGTTATTCTACGTTTCTTCTGATTATTATTCTTCTTTTTTTTTTT
>MJUU01020689.1:69602-88093 GCA_002080025.1 Modiolus philippinarum
GGATCCNAGACCTCCAGCACAGAACATATTTTAACATAGGATCCTATGGGATAAACATCACTTTCATCACCTGCTGTAAGCATTTTGTCAGGTGAGCGATTCAGGCTCAGTATCTGAGCCTCTAGTTCTTCTTCCAACAAATTTTGTCCGAGCGATTATTTTGAAATGGCTGGATGGAATGATTTCAAACTTTGCATGAAGTTGGACCACCATCTGAAGTTGTATGCTGTGCATTTAAAATTTTCAAAATGGCCGCCATTTCCAAGATGGCCACCAAAATACGTCAAAATTTCAACGTTGTCGGATTTCACCGAAAATTTATTTCTAGGTAGATTTTGAGGCTGCGAATAATGTGGAATCATCGAATTGGGGGTCTGGGGTGACATGGGCTATTGCTTGCAATTGCAAATCTAGTTTTTTTTTTATTTTGTTTTTGTTGAAAACTTGAAAGTCCAGGGTTTGAGTAGTGGTTATACTGATAAGTATTTAATAATATTTAAACATCATTTACAGGTTGATGCCAAAGCATGTAATCCAAAGGGTGCACAGAGGGTAAGTTTATATAGATATATAATATATGGATAGAAATTAAATGGAAGTGTTTTGTAATTATCAAGGAGATAACAACCTTATATATTCTGTATCAATATCTGCAGTTCAGGAGTTACATTATAGGGATTAAAATAAACATTTGAACATTAACAGTTTTGATTAATCAATGAAGGGATATGGAGTAAATGCACATGAGACAAGTCTCTACAAATACATGGTAAAAATAAGCAATGGAACAATGCTTTTATTGTTGTTCTTCATCTTGAAGTCACCATGAGGCCTTCAACAATGAGCTTTACTCATACCTCACAGTAAGTTCAAGACGGCCCCTAGCACCGGTTTAAGTGGAATTCATTGCTAGATGTATCCATTCCCCCATCACATATTACCTGCAGATTTGTAAAAAGTGGTAAGTGTAAAAGGCATGTTAAAATGGACACACTCAAACAAACTGAACACTTATTTAAACATAGAAACTGCTATTTTTGTTGTTAAGCATATTATTGGAAGCAAGCTTCTATAGATGTATATTAAGTATCCATAGTCAATTCAGAACTATCATTAAACTATGGGTAAACTTGATAAAAATGGCCAGTGCTGTGTAGTATCAACATTTTTCCTGTACAAACAAGCAACGTCGAACATCAAGCTACATGTAATCAATATCAAAATTATGTCCACTGCCATTTTGCTTTGCTTCAAAAACTAGAAGTATTGATTTATAAGAATTGTCATGATTGTTATAATACAAAAAATATACAATGTTTATGTAAACATCAACACTTTCAGCAATGAAATACATGTGGAGTTAACTTAGGAATACCGTACATTCTAAATTGATTTGTCAGAATGAAAAATCACTACTCTGGATACATGAATTTAACCTTACTAAGTAACCAAAGCAACATTTTGTATAACCACCAGCTAGAGAACTACTTTGGCAGTTTTATTATAAAAAATGTAAATGTCGAATACTTACCTGATTTTTGCAGCTTTAAACATGTTAAAGCAGAAGTGTGTATTATTCAATCCAGATTCTTTATTATTATTTAATCCAGATTCTTTAGTTCACACTGTATTTACTTCTGGTAAAGTTTATGTATGCTTTTCCTTTGTGAACAAAAAAGACAGATCTGGTAAGGCCATGTCAGGTTAATTAACAAAATTCCCATCAGGAGTTTGTCACCCAAAATAATGGGACAGACAGGGGGCTTTTATATTTTACTTTTTGTTTTGTTCCACCTTTAAAATCAAATAAGATTCTGACAAACATCAAGTTATTTATTGGTCATTTAACTGGAAATTGTAATATTTTTATAAAAACATCTTTCCAGGTGGGCACTCGATTCTCTGTGCTGGACATGTTCCGATCACGATGTTCTGGACAAGCGGATTTGTTGATAATGAAGATACATGTATAAACAATGAAAGAACGGCAGTAGAATACCGAAGGAACAATAAATGTTCAACAGAATTCGTAGTTGTAGTAACATGCCTCACATTGTAGTTTAACCCTTCACAGTCAAAAATCATATGTTAAAGATAAAAAAATATTAAATGTTCCAATAATATGAAGGGGGGTCATGATAATCTGGCTCAACATTTTGCCATATGAAATGATTTTTTTCAGCATAACTGATTTACCGAGTTCTATTTTTTTAGATATTAATATTTGACAGACTTACTGATTTTCGTTAAACAGATTTTTTGATAAATACATCATAATGTAAAAATATCAATAGCTTTAAAATGTTTTCTAAGTTTGCTTTAACTGGGGTAAAGTATTTTCTTTATTATCATACAGAAAGCATTTATTGATATGTTACAAATTCAATAAATTTACATTTGTTTTCTTGCATCCATTACATTTGACTCCATCTTTAAAGGCAGACTATGCACACTACTCCACCTCTGAAGTCAGTACAGACGGAACAGATCCAGAACACTGTTCTCATTCACTCGGTTGTTGTACGGAACTGTGCAGGATGTCCAGGACAATGAATTGAGCGCCTCCCAGTTCTTGGGGCTACTTTTTCAAGATTAATAAAAAAAGTGAAACTGAAATAGCGGCGAGTTTTGAAAAAAATGGGGCAGATAGATTTTGACAGGGTGGGCAGGGATGAGAATCTACAAATTAACTTGATTTGGCCTAATGTATACCATATGTGTGAGATTCCATGTCTAGAACTTAACTATGAATCAAATCATGGAAGTGTCTATTCAAAGGGATCTGTTAGTGTAATTAATAATATAATTAATATTTTCCTCTTGTGAAACAATTTTCAGTCATTTCAGCAGGCTCAGAAACCTGCCAAGCAGTTTGACAATCACCCCAAAATATTCATGGGAGGACTACCTAATGTAGATGGCGAATACCTAACCAACTACTTTAGTAAATATGGAAAGGTGGGTATAAAAAAAATCCATATTGAGGATAATGTAGCATTGTCTATGAGCTGCAATTATACTAATGTTCACACAAAAAATGACCTGACATTAAAAATAAAATCAAATTTGGTATTTCATTAACGTTGGTTACCATTTGTGTATTTGGGTGCATTTTGTTATAAATACAGTCATAAAGAATGGCAGGTTGGGTAATTTTTCTAAGATATTACTAATAAATGAATACACAATTTTCAAGTCCGGTATAAGAATTCCAATTGATACATTTTTTTAATGATCTCTATAAAAAATTAATGCAATAATCATGATAATTTCCAAGTGTTCTAAGAATTTAAGTTGTAATGTTAGAAATTTTTCATGGATTTCAGTAATGTATTGATGAATTTCCAAGTCTTCTTTATTGGAGACAGGATTGCTAATCAGCAAACACATTTATCTTAATTTTTATGTACAGGTGCTTGATGTTAATGTCATGGTAGATCCTGTTACTAAGAAATCAAGAGGTATGCAAATTGTCTTTATGCATGTATCATATGTTGAGAATCTTCTTGGTATATCATTTTAGTGCCACTAGGCCCACAATGCCGTAGATAGGAATGGAAAACATGGTCACAAATGAATGTACATTGCATAAAAAAGAGTTCAAAGTTGTATTTGTACATTTGATGAAATTCCAGACAATTTCTATAAATATCTCTTATTATGCCTTGATAACATGTACTTGATGAATATAAAACTATTTGACACAGAATGCTTTTTTTGTATGAAGAGGATCATTTTAAGATCTTAGGCCTAATTTGTGAAAGATAATCCTCAAAATTGACCAATTATTTGACGAAAATTAAGTTGAAAATTTACCATTCACTTCTTTCCCACAATGTAAAAGCAGCTTCTGTTTTAAGGGTGAAAGTTAAAATCAATGGATAGAATTAACTGAATTTTGTATGCAAGAAAAAAACATAGAACATGTAGTAGAGCTAAATTACTCGATGACATTTGATTAGAAACTAAGGATATCACCAAACGAGGACATATTTTCATTGTCAAGATATATTACATTTTATTGTTGTGTTTTTCCAACCAAAGAAAAAATTTAACAAAATAGAACTTATAAACATATTTCATGTAACTATTCACTATTCATATACTAGTAGTCTGCATTCATCTAGATTTAAGTTAAACAGTGATCTTAATGGTCACATTATGGTTGTTGTTAGCATTGGTTATTATTGAATCACTACAGTGAAACCTGTCTTGAGAGACCTCTGCTATGAAAGACCTACCTCTTTTGGAAGACCAATAAATTTTGTCTACTATGTGTAAACTTCATATGAAATAAACCTCTTTTGAAAGACCACTTTATGATGGCAAAAGGGGTGGTCTCTCAAGACAGGTTTCACTGTACTTCCATTTTATTACAAATTCCACCATTAGAATATGGTCCTTGCTATTAAGTTAGGATATGTTAAGACAGTACTTACATAGGTGTTTGTATGTAGAAACGCTGGCTTATATCTAAAATATTGTTAAAAAAGGGATTCCAGTCAATAATATCATTAAGGGAAATATTGGTCCCTGCTGAATTTTCAAATCATTGTGTGACAAGTAATAGCTTAAGTATTTGCAGGAATTTAAGACAAAGTGATGGTGCATATGTACTTACTATATATTGAATTATTTAGTCACAAATATGACCTGGTTTGTATAGTATGGTTTTTGTAAGCATAGTATAAGTAGTATTTATTCAAAAGTGTTTGATAAGAATAATTTACAAGAAACTACATCAGTTTGGAGTCTTATAGAATAAATATAGATTGTGTATGATTCACATTGATAGAATTATTGTTAAAAATTAATAATATACATGTAGATTCAAGTAAGAGTAATTATAATGTAAGGGCTATAAAGCTTACATATTAAATGGGATCAGAAAGAAGATGTAAATGGAGTCGTAAAATAGCTATTTGGAATATGTGACTCTGTGATGATAATTATGTGTATGTGGGTCTAGTTTGCATTTCAGAATATGGCAATATTGATATTATTATGGTATTTTATGTATATATAAATAGGATTTGGATTTTTGACATTTGAGACAGACGAAGCTGTAGATTTAGTGTGCAGTGAGCACTATGTCGTCATCAGTAACAAGAAGGTTAAAAATTTTATCTTAATATACAAATCAAATTTTAATTACAGTTCTTAGTCTAGCTTATCAAAATGTAAACAGAAAACAATGGCAAATATGCAAATTTATCAACATTTATCATGTTTATTAATATAAAGCTTTGTAAAATGTGTCCCTTGAGATTTTTTAAAGGGAAATAAGAGAAGGGATATTTTAAGGAAAGCATTTTGATAAGTTGTAAGAGAACTGTAATTACATGATAACAGTTTGTCAGTATTTTCACCTCAGATCTGACTAAATAATTGGCTTTCAACAGGATATTTGTGTGGTACTATATATATATGTGTGTGTGTGGCATATTTTTACAGCATACTGAGTACAATAGAAAATAATGCTGGCAAAGACTGTCGGTGGCCAGGATAAGATGGATTTTTGAGACTGACCAAGTCTTACATCTCTTGATATTGTATGCTGGTAATAGCGCCAATTTAGAAATTTAGAAGTTATGAACATGAATTTATCTTTAATTAAATTAAAATTGAACTGGTGTTGGATGTCACTGTTATTGTAATCAATTGTATACTGGATAGATACAATAGAGAGCAGGTAGGTACATTGTAGATTTGCTTTTATGGGCTTTTATTACTTCAAAAGTCAGATCTGAGTGTAAAATATTGTATTGATTGAATCATCTGTCAGCTATATTCAAATGAAATATTGTAATTTTATGGCTCAAAACAGTTCCATGCTATATGTAGCCTGAATTATTGAAGCCTGAGACATAAACAATAAAGATAGATGAATTCTCTTTTGAAATGTTAGGCCTACATTTGAAGTTTAATGGTCACTGGATCAGTTTTCTGGCAGTGTGACAGTAAAGCCAGTTGTATATCTTAAATTTGTAACCATCAAATAGTCAATTGATTCAGTGGAATTATATAATACATTTATAGGGTATGTTCACTATGTAAAAGGTCAAGTTGATTTCTTAAATGCCTGATACATTTACTGGGCATTCATAGTAAATAATTGTAATCAATGTTAATTTTCTTATCAGTTATTTTTCAACTTTATCCAACTAAGTCTCTCGTAACAAATAATTGCATCAGAATTGATTATAGCTGACAGATCCTTATGTAATATATGGGTATACATTCCATTTATTTACACTGTTGACTTTGTAGTGACAGTGTATTTAAACAGAAATGAATGGAGCAAGACTTATAATCACTGTATTGTTATATTTCAAGGTATCAATAGCTATGAGCCTTTTTCATTTTGATGCTATCGAGATTTGAAGACTTTTTATTGGTTCAATTTGTTCAATAAAAAGCACCTTATCCTTAAAAAAAATTCAAGTTGTAACATAATGACATCTATATAAATTTGTTGGACAATTTCAGATTTAAATATAAAGTTGTATATTCTCATATTACCATGTACATTCTGAAAAGGTTGTACCTATTACCATGTTCTTGTCAATCTTTCTTCTTTAGTTTTGAACATTTTAATTATACAGTGATTATTTAAGTCTTGTATCCTCAGTGCATAGCTTTATTTCTCTGCAGCCATCTGTCGTAGATATTTCACCCCCAGAATGATAACAGTGAATGAGTTTATTATCTGAATCCAATTTCATCATACATCTACATTCTTGACATTAGTTTGAAATTTGTACAGTGATTTTAGTTGATGGGTAGCTTATCATTGATTTTTTTTAACTTTTATACATTTCACTTGTATTTCAAAAACTATTTGAGATAGAGGTCAGTATTTTTTATAAGATAAATCATTGAAGTTTTTTACAAGATAAATCATTGCTAGGTTGAAGCCAATATGCGTATCTTTTTACAAAAGTTTTTTTTTCTTTTTCACTTGGAAAAAAATGCATGTATATGCATGCTCCGTAGAAATTGGATACAGATACAAATAAGATAAAATTCACCATATGAAGTAAGACAAAGCAGATCTTTTGAGTCTTTTCAGCAGAAACATGTAAAATTACATAAGTGTTTGTTGTTTGTTAAATTTGAGATTTGTTAGTTTTGTAGTAAAGTAATGTTATGTAATTTTAATGATTAATTACTGATAAATGCTGTCATTTGGAAACAGTTAATGACATGACCCCCTACCAGTCAAATATTAGGGGAAGAACTTCACTAAGGTACCAGTTAGTACTGCATATACAATGTAGATCCTGTAAATACTGTAGTATATAGGCTTGTTTTTGTGTTGCCTGTGTTCACGAAGTGGTGATACATAGGGATCACTATCCGTCGTCTTGCTACCGTCGTCTGGCGTTGGCGTCACAAAAAATTTCTGTCACATTTTTCTAGGGAACTATATATCCCAGCCTTCTGCAATTTAGCGTGGAGTATCAGCATGGTGACTTATACCGTGTAAGAAAGTTTTGGATCTCTCGCATGCCCACTTCCTGTTTGACGGAACTTAGAATATTTTTGCGTCTTGAAAATTTGTGTCACATTTTCTCATGAACCATATATCCCAGCCTTCTGCAATTTGGCATTTAGTATCAGTATGATGACCTATACCCTGTAAGAGAGTTTTGGATCTCTCACATGCCCACTTCCTGTTTGATGGAACATGGAATATTTTTTTGTGTCTTGAAAATTTGTGTCACATTTTTCTCAGAGACCAAATATCCTGGCTTTCTGCAATTTGGCATGGAGTATCAGTATGCTTATCTACAGGGTGTGAGAGAGTTTTGAATCTCTCACGTGCCCACTTCCTGTTTGATGTAACTTAGAATAATTTTTGCGTCTTGAACAGTTGTGTCACATTTTACTCAGGAACCACATATCCCAGCCTTCAGCAATTTGGCATGGAGTATTAGTATGGTGACCTATATTGTGTAAGAGAGATTTGGATCTTTCGCATGCCCACTTCCTATTTGACAGAACTTAGAAATTTTTTGGGTCTTGAAAATTTGTGTCACATTTTTCTCAGAAACCACATATCCCAGCCTTCTGCAATTTGGCATGGAGTATCAGTATGGGGACCTATACAGTGTAACAGAGTTTGGGATCTTTCACATGCCAACTTCCTGTTTGACAGGACTTAGAATATTTTTTGTATCTTGAAAATATCTGTCACGTTTTTCTCAGGAACCACAAATCCCAGCCTTCTGCAATTTAATATGAAGTATCGGTATGAGGAACTGTACAGTCTAAGAATGTTTTGTATCTGGCACATGCCCACTTCTTGTTTGATGGAAGTTAGAATACTTTTTTTTGCATCTTGAACAGTTGTGTCATATTTCTTTCAGGAACCACATATCCCAGCTTTTGCAATTCAACATGGAGCATAAGTATGGTGACCTTTACCATATAGCTCAATATGGAGCATAAGTATGGTGACCTTTACCATATAGCAGAGTTTGGGATCACCCGCATGCCAACCTCCTGTTTGACGGAATTTAGAATATTTTTTTACTGTCAGCGTAAAAATTTCTGTCACATTTTTCCCAGGAACCACATATCCCAGCCTTCAGTAATTCAACATGGAGTATCAGTATGGGGACCTATACAATGTAACAGAGTTTGGGATCTTTCACATGCCAACTTCCTGTTTGACAAGACTTAGAATATTTTTTGTATCTTGAAAATATCTGTCACGTTTTTCTCAGGAACCACAAATCCCAGCCTTCTGCAATTCAATATGAAGTATCGGTATCAGGAACTGTACAGTCTAAGAATGTTTTGTATCTGGCACATGCCCACTTCCTGTTTGACAGAACTTAGAATTTTTTTCGCGTCTTAAAAATTTATCTCATTTTTCTCTGGGACCACATATTCTTACCGTCTGCACCTTGGTTTGGAGTATCAGTAAGAGGTCCCATACCTTGTAAGAGACTTCACATTTTTTATACCCCGCCACACGTAGTGGCATGGTATTATGCTATACCCTCAGTCCTGTGTCCGTCTGTCCGTCCCCCGAAGGATTCCTACTGATAACTTTTGAACGGAATTACATACAGTCTTCAAACTTGGTATGTAGCTTGTTCACAACAAAACTCAGGTCGAGTTCGAAAATGGGTTCAGATGTCCAAGGGGTTCTGGAGTTATGCCCCTTGATACTTCGAAATTTTGTCAAACATGGCGGGGTATCATGTAATCCACCATTACTATTTTTGCCTATTTCGCAGGCGACACATATCTTCCCTGGAAGACTTACTACTAATTTTTTTGTATTTTTAACTTTGACACAATTGCTGAAAATGTTCATTTTGATGAAATTTGAATGATAGTTTTTAACTTTTATGATGGATATTAAAAAATTGCATGTTGTATTATAAAGTCATGTGTGGATGAGCACTAGGGTAAGAATCTACACATGTCTGTGAAGATCTGTCCACATCTTCTGCTAAAAATATGCAATAATTTATGTATATTTTTGGGAGGGTGTTAAAGTGTGAGAACTCACAGCTCACAAACTTTAAAAAGTTGCATATCATTTTCATTTGACAAACATGAGAGACCAGAGATGCATAATCATCAGTTTTTGGAGTGGTAGTCAAGGGGCAAGTCATATCAGCTGGTTACTTACCAGGGAATGGTGCTACCTATTGAATTCCAAATTATTTCTAGAAATGAGATACTTTAAAATGCCATGTATTTTCTGCATTTGTAGATGATCGCAGGATCTTTTATGACCTTAAAAATCCAGGGAAAAAATGTATGTACAATACAATGGGACTGAAAAAAGCTGAAGTAAAGATTGATAAATTCATAGTTATCATATAACTGTTTTAATTTGTTTTTAGCAGTTTTTATGAAATTAATAGCTTGTTGGTATACCTAAAATATTTATATTTCATCAAAATGTGAATGTGGGTTCGCCTCAAGAAGTTGAGGGGAACTATTAGAAGTACATGGGGTGTCCACGTCAACGTCTACAACTGCATCCATATTTGAGTGTGTATCTCTGCAACTATGCATGGTAGGGTCATAAAACTTTGCATGTAGGTGAATCTAAAGTTGACTCACAACCTCCAAATTTGTTCTCTTTGACCTATATTTTCCACTTGATTGGCTTCCATTCAAATTAACATCCAGGTTCATATTATGGTCAGTGTCCATGGTAGGATCATGTAACCTTGCATATGCATGCATCTATGATGGTAAGTCAGCACTTTGACCTATATTTTTCTGCTTGATTGAATACTGACCAGTTCAGATCTAAGTCACTTTACATGGCAGGATAATGTAACCTTTCATATTGTAGGTCAACATCCAGGCAAAATTGAGTTGCTGTGAAAACTGTGCAGTAACAAGACAAACTCTGTAATCGATTTTTTCTTGACTTGACTTTCAGGTTAATGTTGTCAGATTTTTACGTAGATCTTGCTCTTTCCAATTATATAAGAGGAATAATAAGATTGACATATGTTTACACAGCTTCTGGAATTCTTATTTTTCATTTGAGTTTACTTTGATTCTTTCCTTTGGTTCTTCCAGACAAGACTTTCAGCTATATCCCAATTGAATCTGCTTAGCTCGACCCTTATTGTTTCTATGGGCTATATGGACCTAAATTAGAGCCGAGTATCTCATGATAAGATGCATATCCTGATATCTGCATGTGATACGATACTATCGCGATATGTATCATGGTATTGTAAATCTTATCTTGACATAAATTTGGCAGATACCAGGACTATGAATTGCATTGTACAATTGTTTTAATATTTGAGCCATGTATCTGTCATAAATATTAGTAATTTATAAGCTGTTGAAACATTCACAATTACAATTTCGTTACACCTATGAGTTCCGCCATATTGGCGCCAATAAAACGCAGATTGGATTGAGTGTGGTTGTATAAAACAAAGCTGTTTTCGGTATCGTGATTCCGGACCAACAATATGATACGGGAATCGTCATCACTTTGGATCAATATAATCGATTCACTGATGAATCGTTACCCCTCTAACCTAAATCCTACTGTTACAATACTATTAAATCTAGTAGGGTAATGTTATAGGCAAGAAAATTTACAAAGTTTCAGAGAGGGAGAATCCAGCTAAATAAATTTATGATAAATTTGACAAAGCATGACATTTGATGTTTGCCAAGGTTGAGGACAAAAAGCCTGTTTTATTTTTCAGGCTTTAAATGCATCCAGCTTGTTCATCATAATAATAATTTACCATGATTCAATTAATCACTTTAGATACACAAGTATAACAAGAGTTTATAGTAGGGATGGCAACGAGTAACCGGTTACTGGGTTAATCGGTCGAAGAGGTTGTAACCGGTTAGCTAATTAGGTATTCGAGTACTCGGCGTCAAATTTATTTCCGTTGTATACTGTTATGTGGCCAATCAGACATCGGTATTTTTATTTATTTAATTGATGGATACACATCAAACACCAATTAATTGACAAGTTGTTTGTATAACTGTTAATTCAAGAATCACTTTTGAATTATCAGTCCTATCACAGTGTCTTCAACTGAAATCTAATAAGCTAACTTAATTTGCTAATTATCTACTTAAAGAAATTATAGAGTTTAAAATAAATTAACAAAATGTTTAATCATAATGTACTGTCAAAACATAATATATATGCTAGAATTATTATACCCCCCGCAAACAAAGTTTGGGGGGGTATATAGGAATCACCCTGTCTATCTGTCCGTCCGTCTGTCCACACTTCTTGTAAGCGCAACTCCTCTTAAACCGCTTGAAGGATTTTGATGAAACTTTACACAAAGGAAGGACACTATATGTAGATGTGCATGAAGTAATATAATTATTGTCTGTAATCAGGAAGGGCAGATAATTCGACTTTGACTTTTCGTTGATTCTCTATGTTTGGGTTACCTCGTAAGCGCAACTCCTCTTAAACCACTTGAAGGATTTTGATGAAACTTTACAGAAAGGAAGAACACCATATGTAGATGTGCATGAAGTAATATAATTATTGTCCGTAACCAGGAAGGGCAGATAATTCGAGTTTGACTTTTCGTTGATTCCCTATGTATGGGTTACCTCGTTAGCGCAACTCCTCTTAAACCACTTGAAGGATTTTGATGAAACTTTACACAAAGGAAGAACACTATATGTAGATGTGCATGAAGGAATATAATTATTGTCCGTAACCAGGAAGGGGAGATAATTCAACTTTGACTTTTCATTGATTTCCTATGTATGGGTTACCTAGTAAACGCAACTCCTCTAAAATCACTTGAAGGATTTTAAAAAAAACTTTAGGCAAAGGAAGTATACTATGTTGAGAGGTGCATTAAGGAATGCAATTATTGCATGAAACCAGGAAGGGGAGATAATTTGAGTGTGACTTTTGTTGATATCTTTGAAATGATTTTTTTTCTAAGAAATAACTTAAAGCGTAGATATTGTGAAGTCAAGCTGTGAGAGATCACTGCACACTTTTTCATTGTAATCCTCTTGAAAAGTTGTTTTCAAAGTGTTGTAATGAAATTTCTCTATAATGATTCTTTTGTAAAATGTCAAATAGGCTAAAAAAAGGGGTGAGTTTTATATTTGTCTGATTTCGACAGAGTATTTTCATTGGAACCCTTGTGAAAAGTTCTTTCTTGAAGATTATATCATTGTGTCCATACTTCTATTGTTTCCAAACTTGTACTGTTTCCACACCTGTAATGTGTCCACACCTGTAATGTGTCCACACCATCTTAAATTTGCACTTGCCATATCGATTCAGGGTTCAATGAGCGGGGGGTATATTTGGCTGCCATTTGGTGACAGCTCTTGTTAAATTTATGAACATGTATTACATGTAATAATAAAATCAAAAATAATGTCCTGTGGGTTGAGCAGGGGGGTTGAGCACCATATGAGGGGTCTGGACATGCCTCTACACAAAATAAGTTACATCAAGAAAATTTGTCCCTATATAACCCCATTTGTACAGTTTGAAAAACGAAAGAAAAATATTTATGGATTGATATGTTAAATACTTATATAAACCAAGAAAAAAGTAGAATATCAAAAGAGCATTTTCCTGAGATGACGATTGGAAAGTATCTAATGGATAGCTAATGTATTTTTTTTCTTTTTGTCCCTATCATGACATACATCACAAAACAGAAAAACGAATTTAATCATTTATTCATATTATCTGGAAAACATTCTATATTTCATCAAACACCGATTAACCGGTTAATCGATCGAAAGCTTTTCAGAATAACCGGTTACAGTATATCTGTGAAATTGCCATCCCTAGTTTGTAGAACATCTTTTGGTGATTAGTATAATTAAATTTGTACAGTAGTTTTATGGAGTTGAATAGTGAATCAAATATAATATGATAATAAATACCTTAGATTATATGTACATTTTACATATACTTTTGGGCCAAAATTTTGTGCATCATTTCATATTCATAGATAATTTGTCTTTGAATATTTTCTGGATAAAAAGGAGGAGGAACCTTGTCAGGGCATGTTCTCTGAAAAGGTGGTTTGATTTTGAATAAATGGTACACAGTTGCAGTACATCACCTGAAGATGGGCATGAAGTAATATGTTTTTTTTTCTCCCTGGAATATAAAAGGGGGAATGATTCGTCTTTGAATATTTTCTGAAAAAAAGGGGGGGAGGAACCTTGTCAGGGCATGTTCTCTGAAAAGGTGGTTTGATTTTGAATAAATGGTACACAGTTGCAGTACATCACCTGAAGATGGGCATGAAGTAATATGGTTTTTTTTCTTCCTGGAATATAAAAGGGGGAATGATTCGTCTTTGAATATTTTCTGAAAAAAGGGGAGGAACCTTGTTAGTGCATGTCATCTTAAAGGGGTGCATAAATTAGGATGAAATGTTTAAAAAATACACAGTTGTAGTATACCACCTGGAGATGTGCATGAAGACATATGGGTGCTATCCTTAATTTTGAAGTGGGAGATAATTTGTCTCTGAATATTTTCTGGAAGAAAGGGGGAGGTATATCATAGTGTCCATACTTGTATTGTGTCCACACTTGTTCTGTGTTCACAAAAAATTTAATTTGCACTTGCCTTAATGCAGGATTCAGTGAGCTGGGGTATAACTGGCTGCTATTTGTTAACAGCTCTCGTTTTTGTCTCGCCCGCGACGAAAGTCGCGGAAAGCGAGACATAGGCGTGCAAAATATGACGGTGACTGCGGCGTAAACTCAAGTTTTTATATAGAAGCCTTTGATGTAGGAACTTTATATTTGGTCCATAGTTAGCTTAAGGCGAACCCTATCTGTCGGACCCAAAATTATCTGACCTTGACCTATATTTCGCGGTCCAGTGACCAGGTTAAGTTTTTTGCTTAAGTCCATTTCTCAGTAACTACAAGCCAGAGGTCAATGATATTTGGTATATAGCTTGGTCTTGGTTAGTACATGTCAGTCTGCCATATGGCATTTGACCTTGACCTCAATTTCATGGTCCAGTGACCAGGTTAAGTTTTTTTGCTTAAGTCTGTTTCTCAATAACTACAAGCCATAGGTTAATGATATTTGGTATATAGCTTGGTTTTAGTTAGTACATGTCAGTCTGCCATATGGCTTTTGACCTTGACCTCAATTTCATGGTCTAGTGAACAAAGTTGAGTGTTTCTGATTATAAGAGTTTCTCAATAACTGTAAGTGGAATGGTAATAATATTTGGCTTGTAGGTTGCTCATGAGAAGTACATGACTGTTTTAGCAACAAGCAGGGACGGGCGAGACATCTATTAGGGTCCACTCTTGTGTTATACCCCCACTTGAAAAGTGGGGGTATATAGTGATGGGGATGTCTGTCTGTCTGTAATACCTGAGGGTACCCATCGCTTATCCGCTACTCCTCCATAACCACTGAATAGATTTTCATTAAACTTTTAACACATTCTTTGTGACATAATGTAGATGTGCACCTTCCATTTCAGAATTTGATTTGATTTATTTTTGGGGTTTCCCACAGCAAAACATGGACTGGGCCATTACATTACAAAGGGGTACCCATCTCTTATCTGCTACTTCCCCTGAACCACTGAATAGATTTTCATGAAACTTTAACACAGTCTTTGTGTTAGATGTTAATGTGCACCTCCTATTTCACAATTTGATTTAATTGATGTTTGGGGTTTCCCATAGAAAAACATGGACTCTGCCATTACATTACAAGGGGGTACCCATCTCTTATCCGCTACTCCTCCTGAACCACTGAATAGATTTTGTTGAAACTTCTTAACCAGTCTTTTTGAAAAAATGTAGATGTGCATCTCCTATTTCAGAATTTGATTTGATTGATTTTTTTGTGTATCCCATAGCAAAACATGGACTCCGCCATTACATTATAATGGGGTACCCATCTCTTATCCAATACTCCTCCTGAACCACTGAATAGATTTTCATGAAACTTAAACAAGGTCTTTTGAAAAATGGAGATGTGCACCTCCTATTTCAGTATTTGATTGGATTAATTTTTAGCCTCTGGAATCAAGTGGAGGAGTGGGGACAGCTTTTTTATACCCCGCCACACGTAGTGGCGTGGTATTATGTGATACCCTCAGTCGTGTGTCCGTCCGTCTGTCAGTCTGTCCGTCCGTCCGTCCCCCGAAGGTTTCCGACTGATAACTTTTGAACGGAATAACATACAGTCTTCAAACTTGGTATGTAGCTTGTTCACCACAAAACTCGGGTCGAGTTCGAATATGGGTTTAGAGGTGCAAGGGGTTCTGGAGTTATGCCCCTTGATACTTCGAAATTTTGTGAAACGTGGCGGGGTATCATGTAATCCACCATTACTATTTTTAGTTTTGTTTCATTTTAAATCATTTTTAACTCGCCTGACTATAGCTAGGGTAAACTTTAGCCATCACTCTGTGCCCAATAACTGTCTGTTTTTGTAAACTATTCACTAAGTATTGTCTTTTCTGAAACTAGTGGATCATTTAAACCTAAACCTGGAAATAATAGTCTTTTGGTAGTGCACTGTAAAAAGGTGTTTTCAGCTTAGCACTTTATCCAAATTGGCTTGCCACTTGGAAACAATTTAACATTGGGTCAATTAAAAAAAAACAAGTTTAAAGTAACTGCTTATTATATAAAAACTAAACTTAAATTAGTCACAATGGTCTTTTGATGGACATGTTTAAAGAATGTGTCACACATATCCAAGTTCTATCCATAATGGATGCCAATGGGTTACATAGTTTTAATGTTGAACCATAAGAGAAAAAAACATCTCGAGATCTTCTCCACTGAAACTGCTTGACAGAGAGTACTTGGTCATAATGGTCCTTAGATGAACCTGTTCCGAGTCTTATCAAAGATGGCTTCCATTGGGGAACTAAGTTTAATATTAAACACTGTGGGAAAACATTTCAAAAGATCTTCCCCTCTAAATTATGAAGTATATAACTGTTCCATTTTTTTCACATTTAATATAAACTAGAAAATTTTATAGTCTGTATGTGAACTTTTAAGCTTATTGGATGCTATATCTTCCTAGTTGAGTGATACAATCTCCTGTGAGCCTCTTTGCCTTTTTCATAATAAATTAAAATTTTAGTGCATATTTTAGAAAGATGTTGAAACCAAATATCATTGTTTGTTCCTGAAGGGAAAATAATCATAAATGTGCAGGAGTAATGGGTTTCAGCAGATTGAAATCACCTTTGCTTAGTAGAACAAAAGTATGGCCAGCCTCATCATTTGTTTTATTTAGTATAGTAAAATCTACTGTGTGTACACTGTTTGTTTACACTACTTTGTCTACTGTATATTATATGTGTAGAGTTTTTCCTAAAAAAATAATTGTATTTTAAGGTGACCAGAGATCTGCTTTGTCTTGGACCAATGTCTGTGCATGTTTTATCTTCTTATTTAACAATATTTGGTGATAATTGATTGTTGATTTATTTATCGTATATTTCAGCTTATTTATTTAGTAGTTAACATTATTATTACAAGAAATGTTTATAAGTAGTTAAGTAATAAATAGATATTTAATATAATTAAGGTATTAATTACAAGTTCATTAATTATAGTAATTTTTAAGCTATTTTAATTTAAGGTGTTAATTGTTTAAGTTGTAACTTCAGTTATTTATTATACAGAGAAAAATATTTATATTAGAAATAAGTACTCATGTAATGTTAAGTTTGAAATTTTAGTTTAAGTTTTAAGACATATAAGTACGTAATATAAGTGCTATATAAATATTATATAAATGTAGTAGTACTTGTCAGTTTCCATTAGGACTCATGATTTTTGGTTTACATTACATAGGTTGAATGTAAGCGAGCAGAGCCTAGGAATGGTAAACAACACCAAGAAGCTATAACTGCTATTCAGCAGATGATTACTGGAGTGGGAACACAACCAACACCAGAAGTATGGCAGGAAGCTGCAACACAGTGGACTCAAGCACAGCAACAGGCTCAGCAACAAGGAGCACCACAAGCATATGGTGGGGGATATCAACCTGGTTACCAACAGCCACCTCAACAACAGGGACCACCTCAAGGACAACCTCCACAACAGCATGCCTATGGTCAAGCTCCTGGGGGATATCAACAAGGATATGGACAGCCACAAGGACCTGGATGGGGACAGCAACCTCAGCAGGGTATAATGTCATTTTTTAGTGTTTGGGTGGGTCAAGGGTAACTCTTGTTTTGTGTAGGCAGTGGAAGAAGTTGTTCAAAAAACAGATCATACTTATTGGTGAACTAAGTTTTTCCTTAATTATATATTATGATGTTCTATTTTGCTCTCATTAAATCAAATTTTACATCCTAATAAAGTAATTTTGATATACCATGTTTATTTAGAGATCAACAAACAGTTTAAGTGGACATGGAATTTAACAGGGATCTTATCTGAAGGACATTTCAAATTTTGAATTTGATTTTTTTTCATTTTCCCCTTTGTATAATGGTACCAAAAAGTAAAACATCAAAGGAAATAAGACACTGATATTAGAATAAGACCTGGCCTCACAAAAGCTGCGATGGACAACATGGGCCTAATTTAAAATTTGCTTTTAATTTCTAATTGGACTATGACATATTTTGTCTCATTCTTTTACAATGTACAGTCACTGAAAATGAAGAATAAAAATTACTTTGGCCATGAAAAAAAAAAAAATTATTGGTTCTCAGGCCCTCCCTCATCTAGTTGGAGGCTTGAAAAAAGCCCCTCATTGACCCTATTTTTTGCCATTTTAATAAAATAAAAATAAAAAATCACCTCCCTCACTACTTTTTTGGTGGTTTTTACAATGTAAAAAGATACCTCATGTATTTTTATACGACCGCAAAAATTTTGCGGTCGTATTCTGGTATGGCGCTGGCGTCGGCGTCTGTGGACAGCATGACTTTGGTTCTAGTGATTGTTACCAAATTTTAGCATGATGTTTGTTGGCACAAGCTTAAGCCCGGGTTT